>JAECXB010000611.1:0-17030 GCA_018151435.1 Zaprionus africanus
TTTGACGTTTACAATTACTCTTTTCTAAGTAAGCTCTTGGGTAGTGCGATAAAGGAGGATCCTCTGATAGGGTTCTATTTTTTGACGTTCATTTCCAATCGGATAATGTGAGTCAATGACCATCCACTATCGTTTTCTTGGAAATCGTCCATTTTCGAGATTATTTTCTCGGCATGCTTCTTATACAATTCTTCGGGCTTAGATTTGAGAGTGAAGACTTCAATTTTGGATTGGAAAGACTTCACTTCCTTATACATTGCCATCTTTGCATATAATATATTCAGCGAAAAGCTCAAAGTGTACTTTTATTGAACTGTGAGCTTCAAGCACTCCGAAGCGATGCTGAATAAGTGCCTCGCCTGCTTCCTGCAGAAAATCTTTAAAATCATTGTCAAGCCTGCATTTTTATTGATGTAAAGATATTGCAGGATCCTACCATTGAATAAATCAATGTTTTTATAGATCCCGTTATCAACAGGTTCAATGGCATGCTTCTTATGCTGCTCTGTGCGAGCGTGATGTGACCAACTTGAATTGCTTGCAATATTCACATTACAGAGCGCACAATATTTCATGTTCTTCATCGGCTGTTGTTGCTGTTGGTCTTGGTGTTGTTGTTGTTGTCGTTGTTGTTGTTGTTGGTGATGGTGTTGGTGTTGATGCTCCATTATTTTATTGATCTCATTCAAACCCTTTGCTGAATAAATTCCGTTTACGGTCGTATTAGAAGGCTTATTGATGAGTTTCTTATGCTGCTGCTCTGCGCGACGAGCAGCCCAGGCTAATTTCATATGCTCTCGTAGTTGTTGTTGTTGTTGTTGTTGTTGTTGCTGCTGCTGCTGCTGCTGCTGCTGCTGCTGCTCCATCTGCTCACGTTGTTGTTGTTGTTGGTGCTCCATTGTTGATTTTTTTTTTTTGTTTGATTAACTTTAAACGATGTTTTATAGAATTTTAATGTTCACTAATGGCACTTTGCACGGTGGTTTATCGAGTTTTGATATTGAATAATACACATTATATGGTAGTTTATAGTGTTTCAATGTTCACTAATGGCACTTTGCACGGTGGTTTATAGAGTTTTGATATGCAATCATACACTTTACACGGCGGTTTGTAAGTTTCGATATTCGGTAATGGCACTTATATACGGTGGTTTATAGAGTTTCGCGATACGCAGTGATACACTCAGTTTAAAGGGTTTTTTGGTACTAAAAATTCGATTTCTGATCACCTACCACTACAACTATGTCAGAAAATGGATATAATACACCTAACCACCCTCGGTTCATAGAAAATAATTAGGATAATAGACGACGAGGACGACGACGACGTCGACAGGTTGCAGTGCTCTGTTACAACAGGTTGCAGTTCTTTGTTATAACAGATTAACAGGTTAACATATTGTGCTAGGTGAGGGGTGCATGCACCCTAACACGTGTGCATGTAAACACGATCATGCATGCTCATTTACACACACCTACTCAGCTGCTGTCAACCTTTATCACTTTGTCCTCCCCCACCCATAATCCCATGCTCATGCATGCACCCTAACACGTGTGCATGTAAAAACGATCAGCGATCCTCGCAATCCTTCCCAGCCTAATTATGATCCAAAATTCACCCCCGCACCCCACCACCGATCCTTATTTGCAAATGTCAACCCTCATTACCTCCCAACCTACCCATCTACGATCCTCATTTGCAAAAACTCATTATAACCCTAATTTTCCCACGCATCCCACCTGCGATCCCTAATTGCAAATGTCAACCCTCATCACCTCCCACACTTCCACGCACCTGCGATCCTTAATTGCAAATACTCTCCTGTTGTCAACCTTTATCACCTTCCACCCTAATTATAACCCTAATTTTCCCACGCACCTGCGAACCTTAATTGCAAATGTCACACCCTCATCACCATACGATACAGTAAACCCAAGCTAAATTTACCATCATCTATGTACTTAGAGTTAATGATTTATTATGGATGATTTAGGAACCATTAGTGAATATATTCTAAAAATATACCTTGGCCAATTCCATATAACCATCTATCCAACCTTTTCCCGCAGCCAAGCGTATTAAATAAATAATACGATGGTAAAGCGTAACTTATTGATATGCGAATGATATACATTCATATTCAAAGATAAGCACACACTGCTCACCATGTATAGGTTTTTTATCACGCGATTCGCAAAGCGATTCATAATTACTTCATTTCCCACTTATTCACTTATTTTCGTATATTTTTATAAAATATACTTTAAACTTCATTATTTTTGCCTTCATATATTTAAATAACATTGCCGGCAAGACAACACTCCACAGTCAATGAAAATTCACTTTTCGAAATTTTTCATATGACTTGCCTTGCGCGACATCACTCCACCTATATATCCGCAAACTGGTCAAGTTTTCCATATGAAATTTCAATTTTCATAATTTCATATGACATTTCACTTAAATTCTTCTCAAAACTCAAGTAATTTTACTTCTTTTCATTACATAAGAAATAATATAAGAAAAATTTCATAAAAAATACAAGTTATAGAAAAATTTCATTTGAAATCTGGTGAAGTCATTTTCCATATTAATAAGAAATTTCATATAAGTCAATTTTCCATAAAATGAAGTCAAATCACATATCATATGAAAATTTCATATGAAAAATTTTTTTGCCAAATTTTAATTTTTTCCAAAGTTTCAAAGTTAATTAAATTTCATATGAAATGAAGTCAAATCACATATCATATGAAAATTTCATATGAAAAATTTTTTTTCAAATTTTCAAAGTTAAGTTAAATTTCATATGAAATGAAGTCAAATCACATATCATATGAAAATTTCATATGAAAAATTTCTTATGCAAAATTTTTTCAAATTTTAAGTTAAATTTCATATGAAATGAAGTCAAATCACATATCATATGAAAATTTCATATGAAAAATTTTTTTGTTTTTTGCAAATTTTCAAAGTTAAGTTAAATTTCATATGAAATGAAGTCAAATCACATATCATATGAAAATTTCATATGAAAAATTTTTTTGCCAAATTTTCAAAGTTAAGTTAAATTTCATATGAAATGAAGTCAAATCACATATCATATGAAAATTTCATATGAAAAATTTTTTTTGTCAAATTTTCAAAGTTAAGTTAAATTTCATATGAAATGAAGTCAAATCACATATCATATGAAAATTTCATATGAAAAATTTTTTTGCCAAATTTTCAAAGTTAAGTTAAATTTCATATGAAATGAAGTCAAATCACATATCATATGAAAATTTCATATGAAAAATTTTTTTGCCAAATTTTCAAAGTTAAGTTAAATTTCATATGAAATGAAGTCAAATCACATATCATATGAAAATTTCATATGAAAAATTTTTTTGTCAAATTTTCAAAGTTAAGTTAAATTTCATATGAAATGAAGTCAAATCACATATCATATGAAAATTTCATATGAAAAATTTTTTTGCCAAATTTTCAAAGTTAAGTTAAATTTCATATGAAATGAAGTCAAATCACATATCATATGAAAATTTCATATGAAAAATTTTTTTGCCAAATTTTCAAAGTTAAGTTAAATTTCATATGAAATGAAGTCAAATCACATATCATATGAAAATTTCATATGAAAAATTTTTTTGTCAAATTTTCAAAGTTAAGTTAAATTTCATATGAAATGAAGTCAAATCACATATCATATGAAAATTTCATATGAAAAATTTTTTTGCCAAATTTTCAAAGTTAAGTTAAATTTCATATGAAATGAAGTCAAATCACATATCATATGAAAATTTCATATGTAAAATATTTTTCCAAATTTTCAAATTTAAGTTAAATTTCATATGAAATGAAGTCAAATCACATATCATATGAAAATTTCATATGAAAAATTTTTTTGTCAAATTTTCAAGACTTTAGTTAAATTTCATATGAAATGTAAGTAAAAATCACATATCAGTATGAAAATTTCATATGAAAAATTTTTTGTCAAATTTTTTTCACGTCACTAAAGTGATGACGAGACATTTGGCTACCTTTTAAGAGACTTATCAAGTCTCGCCGTTGAACATAAGGAAAGTTTTAAACATCTGACTTTGTGTTAAATGTTAAAACAGGGACAGTAGGAATCTCATATATCATTGCTTTCACGTCACTAAAGTGATGACGAGACATTTGGCTACCTTTTAAGAGACTTATTAAGTCTCGCCGTTGAACATAAGGAAAGTTTTACACATCTGACTTTGTGTTAAATGTTAAAACAGGGACAGTAGGAATCTCATATATCATTGCTTTCACGTCACTAAAGTGATGACGAGACATTTGGCTACCTTTTAAGAGACTTATCAAGTCTCGCCGTTGAACATAAGGAAAGTTTTACACATCTGACTTTGTGTTAAATGTTATAACAGGGACAGTAGGAATCTCATATATCATTCTTTTCACGTCACTAAAGTGATGACGAGACATTTGGCTACCAGGTGAAAGGGATAAAATGATTAAGGCTACTGAATCATATATAACTTTCATTTATATTATATATAAATAAAAATATATGAAACATGCTTAAAGCATATTATACCAACAATTTTCATGTAAACCCCACCACTTGGGGGTTTTCATTCATATTTAACAATATAAATATAATAAAATGCTATGTCATATAATAAAATAGCTTTTAGCGGCGACCCCCTCCCTCGCCCCCCCCTTTTGTTCCTTGGTCGGCGCCCCCTTTTGCGGCCACTTCGCGTTTGGGGAACTTCTGGACGGGGAGCGCGTTAAACACGGCTAAGCGTGGCTCATATTTCGGCCACTCACGCAATAGCTGTGCGGGGTCGCCCCTCGCCCGCGTCGCGCGGCCGGACCCTGACGCGTCAGGTCTAATGGGAGCTAGGCCCAGCTCAGAAAGTTAGTCTCACCCGACACTGCATCCGAAGCAGCACCGACCCGGCAGCACTACGAATTAAGTTAGAACTAAGATCTTCCTTCGAATAAAGTTTATAACGTAAAAAAGAGTTGTGTCGTGAGTTTATTGAAAGGACCTCAAGTCGCAGGAACCACATCCACCCAGCTCAATCGCCGCAAGGACCTCATCAGAAGAACAAGGAGCATGCTGTCGATATTAACTAGGTGAGCTACGCTGGGGCGAGAGACCGACTCTCCCCAAGCAACGTCGAGTTGCTTAACTGGCGCCCGAGCAGTCAGAATTCTGACTATTAACCATGAAATAGAAATTAAAATTTTTTAAAAAAAAAAAAGAAAAAGGAAGAGAGAGAGAGTGAAAATGTGAAGTGACAGTGAATGTAAAAAAAACGACCACCCGCCGCGGTGAGAATGCCCCTACAGTTTGTAGCGGGAACAACATTCTACACGGGCGCAAAAAGTCGCACATAACAGGAAAAAGACCACCCGCCGCGGCGTTACACTGTCTCTGTTCAGGAGCGGTACACGCGGGCGCATAGCGTCTCCACGAAAGAATAATAATTATAGAGGCCTGTGTTACGACCCACTGCGGCGATTTGTCTACACTCGCTGTAGCTTATTCGCGAGTGCAATGTGCATAGCGCCCAAGAAGAAAAGAAACAGAAAAATAAATGAAAAACTTAAAAATTTAATTTAGAATGTGGCAATCTGCTGGATAGGCTGAGTGGTGTGGAGGCACCCGAAAAAGCTGCCCAGTGGATTGTGTGGCAACCGTACCGTAGTAGGCCGAGGCCAAAAAGGGAAAATACGGACCACCGCGCCCAATTCAACTGTCACTGTCACTCGTCACTGATAAACAAATACCAAATATAAACTAATATTGAAAACCATTGTCTACAAATATCCGAATTTTCTAAAAAAATCTTTGTCTTTCCTCAGATTATAAGAAGAGCACACACCTCAACACACACACGCACACATCAACTGTAAAGGGTGAGTGAAACCGCATTCCTATCCATATTACGCTTCTCGAATTTAAAGAAATAACAATAAAAAACCGCAGATTCACAATAAGTAGTTTCTAAAAAATTTCCGCTGATACTATTCGAGTATTTAAGAAACTCTTGGTTAGCCGTCTGTCTGTCTGATTCAGTCTGCTTCTGTTACCCCTACGCTAGTGACCAATGGAGGAGATTAAAGAAACTCTTAACGTGCTCCTCGGTCAGATGACCGGGATGAAGGATGAAATGAAAAAGATGAATAGTAGGCTTAGTGCGGTAGAATCCGAAATCGAAAGCCGTAATCCGGCGATCACCCCTTCGGTGCCATTGACGCGTGCACGCAATGAATTCGAGCTAAAGGAAGTCTTTTCGCTCCCAGATTGCGTCAAAGAACTTCAAACGTTCGAAGGTCAGGCCGAGAAATATGTTTCTTGGGTGAACCGTGCGCAGGCAATTTTGAACGATTACGAGGTCATCAAAGGGAGACCTCTGTTCCGCGCCATCGTCTGCCACATTAGGCAAAAAATAAGGGGCGAGGCTGAAGAAGCTCTCGACTCTTATGGGGTTCTGGACGACGACTGGCCGGAAATAAAGAGAGTTCTGGCGTTGCACTACGCGGACAGGCGCGATGTGCGTACGCTGGAACATCAACTAGGTCAGCTGACACAGGGGAATAAAACCCTAGAGGTGAATAAACACCTCTTCCTCATCCTTAACGGATTGAAAGCTATGGGGTATCCAATGGAGACAGTTAGGACCCTTTCAGAGCCCACGAGGGTCAGGACCCTTGACGTCTTCATGCGCGGTGTCGGCAATGACGCCTCTACGTTGTTGGTCATGCGCAAGCCAAAAGATTTACAAGAAGCTTATTCCTTTTGCAAGGAGCTACAGTCCGTTGCTCCGAGAGGAGGTCACCTTGCTCAGGCCCCTCAGCCGGCGGGTTTCGCACCAAATACCCGGTTCTACCGGCCGCCAAACGCTCCTCGTTTTTCTTCCCCTTATCAGGGAAACGGTAGGCCTTCCTCTGGCACGGGATACGGTGGGTCCCAGAATAACAACCGCTTCCAAGGCCCAAGACCGGCTATTAAGATGGAATCGAATCGGTCGGGGCAGTCATACCGCTCTGATTACAGGGCAGCCCAGAGTGAGGGCTCCGGTGTGAAAAGAACGTCGTCCGAACACCACAATCCATTCCAGAGGGCAACGAAGCTTTATCACATGGAGGCAGTGGCAGAGCCCCATACCACAATCTCCGCCGAGCAAGGCGAAGCTGCCCCATCTGATCACTATTACGATCAGCCCGGTGTTGACGATGCTGGCATGCCGCATCAGAATGCCATAGAAGGAGGGGACGGTCCTGAAATGGGCACGGAGGGCCTAAATTTTATGGCCGAGGCCTCTCCAGCGTCCCATACTTAGAATATGAGGGAAAGGATGGGGTTAAGTTACAATTTTTGATCGATACCGGCGCGAACAAGAATTTCATCAGCCCCAAAATTGCCGCCGGCTCCACTGTCCTCCCCACCCCCTTCCGTGTACAATCGGCTACGGGTAGTGTCGTAATAACACACCGCGTAACCGGTAAGTTCTTCAAACGTTTTGGTAATGACTCGACCCTCACATTTTTTGTCCTCCCCGGTCTGAGCACTTTCGATGGTATCATAGGGGACGATACGCTCAAGGACCTGAAGGCCCTCGTGGACAGAGAAAACAACCGTCTGGTGATATCCCCCGGAATTAAGATCCCTCTCCTCGCGAAAAGGTCTCTCAACGTCTACGCTCTGCTAGATGCGACGCACCCAGATGAGGTGAAACGAACCTTGGAGGCACTAATCGACGAGTACTCACACCTTTTCGACCCCTTGTCCCCGGGTGAGGCCGTCGATACTAGTGTAAGGGCCGAAATCCGCACGAACACGTCGGACCCGATTTACACAAAGAGTTACCCCTATCCGGCCAATTTGAGGGCCGAAGTAGACAGGCAAATCGGAGAACTCCTTAATGACGGCATCATCCGTCCGTCCCAAAGTCCGTACAACTCCCCGGTATGGATAGTGCCTAAAAAGGCAAAGCCGAATGGCGAGAAGCAGTGGCGGTTGGTCATCGACTTCAAACGTCTGAATAGTGTCACCATTTCCGACACCTATCCGATTCCGGATATTAATTCCACGCTGGCTAGCCTCGGTGGAGCTAAATACTTCACGACACTCGACTTGACTTCAGGTTTCCACCAAATCCACATGAAACCTTCTGATACCGCGAAAACGGCTTTCTCCACCCTAAATGGGAAATATGAGTTTCTCCGCCTCCCCTTTGGGCTGAAAAACGCCCCAGCTATTTTCCAACGCATGATCGATGATGTCCTACGGGAGCACATCGGCAAGATTTGCTATGTATACATTGACGACATTATCGTCTCTAGTAGTGATTACGATGGCCATTGGAGAAACCTTCGCTTGGTGTTTGAAAGTCTCAAGAAAGCCAAGCTTCAGGTGAATCTAGCCAAAACACAGTTTTTGTCAACCCAGGTCGAATTCCTTGGATACATCGTGAGTCATGACGGTATCAGGGCGGATAGGAAGAAGGTAGAGGCTATATCTAAAATGAAGCCTCCCAAAAACGTTAAGGAACTGAAAAGTTTCCTTGGGATGACGTCCTACTATAGGAAGTTTATTCGCGATTATGCTAAAGTCGCCAAGCCTTTGACCAATTTGACTCGCGGCGAATCTGCTCGCGTTAAGGCAAACCAATCCAAAAAGGTCCCCGTCGAGCTCGACGACGCGGCTTTACAAGCCTTCGATGATCTGAAGACAATCTTGTCTTCCTCCGAAGTGCTCGCTTTTTCTGATTTCCGCAAGCCTTTCCATTTAACGACGGATGCATCCAACGTTGCTCTTGGGGCTGTATTGTCCCAAGACATTGACGGCAAGGATCGCCCAATCGCGTACATCTCGCGGACCTTGTCTAAGACTGAGGAGAACTATGCCACTATAGAGAAGGAGATGCTTGCCATAGTATGGGCTTTAGACAATCTCAGGTCTTATTTGTATGGCGCTGCGACAGTTAAAATTTGCACAGACCACCAACCCCTTTCTTTCGCGCTGGGAAGTAGGAACTTCAATGCTAAGTTGAAGCGATGGAAGGCAAGAATAGAGGAGTACAACTGTGTGCTCATCTATAAGCCTGGCAAATCAAACGTTGTTGCTGACGCCCTATCTCGCATTGTTCCCATGAATCATTACTTTGATTGGTGTTGCTCAGACGGTGACTCGGTTAGCGTGGGAGCTTCCACTGTGCACAGCGCCGACGAAGACTCGTCCCAACTACTCCCCCATGTAGAAGTTCCCATTAACGTATATCGCAACCAGTTAGTTTTCGATCCCGACCGATCAGAATATTTGTGCGAGCAACCGCACAGGGGTTTCGAACGCCATCTCATTCCAATCAGAATTGGTCGTTTATCTGATTTAGTTGTTACCCTGGGGAGGTACCTCAAACCTTCGGTAATCAACGGGGTTAAGATCCCGGAAGTTTACCTGTCATCATTTCAACATCAGTGCTTAGAGAATTTTGCCTCAATCAAAATTCGGATAACTCAAAGGTTGGTGACAGATTTGTCGGATCCCGAGGAAATCTGCGAAGTTATTGAAAAAGAACATCGCAGAGCTCACAGGGGTGCTAAAGAGGTGCGCCTTCAGATTTTGGAAAAAATTTTATTTTCCACAAATGGCGAGCATCATCCGCAAGCAACTCTCAACGTGTGAGTGTTGCAAACTCTACAAATACGAGAGGCACCCTAATAGGCCGCTCCTTCAACCGACGCCTATCCCAGGGTATCCGTGCGAGATCCTTCACATTGATATCTTTACCTTGGAAAAGAAGATCTACTTGAGCTGCATTGACAAATTTACCAAGTTTGCGAAGCTCTTCCCTTTGGAATCTAAATCTTCAATTCATCTGCGGGAGAAACTGGTAGAGGTGCTCCATTATTTCACTGTCCCGAAAATGTTGGTGTCAGACAACGAGAGAGGGCTCTTGTGCCCAACTGTTCTGAATTATTTGCGTACGCTAGGGATTGCGCTCTACAATACTCCGACCCAAAAAAGCGAAGTCAATGGTCAGATCGAGAGGTTTCACTCCACCTTCCTTGAGATTTTCCGGTGTTTGAAAGGCGAGCACCCTGACTTCAAGTTTAACGAATTGGTCGCTATAGCGGTGGACAGGTACAACAACTCAAGTTCACTCAGTGACTGGGATTAAGCCGGCGGACCTTTTCTTCGACCGCTCGGCAAGGATCAATTATCAGGGTCTTACTAACTTCAGGGCAAAGGTGCTGGAGGATGTTAGAGGTTTGATTGAGCATAGGCAGAGGCTCGCAAACGCGGCCCACAATAAGACCCGATCCGAACCCGTGTCTTACGACCCAGGAGACAAGGTATTTGTTTCCAATAAACAAATAAAGACCAAAGAAAAACCACGCTTCAGGGCTGAAGAGGTTGCTGAGGATAGGAATGTGACGATTAAAACCAAGACAGGGAAAATTTTTCATAAGTCGGATCTGCGGAACTAAGAGAAGTCGGTGGATAGTACATGTGTGTTTCACGAACTTTCTTTAATCCCAAACACTTGTACCCCTTATTTTCCTGTCTTACACGTAACACAGAACGCATGATACTTAACACGCAACAAAGAGTAAAACCAAACACACCCATTTCAACACTACACTACCAACTACCTATTCCTAAGCTAGTTAACTAAATACTACAAGCTACATTTTTTATTTTTACAAGCATTGTCGTGGTCCAAATGGTGGGAGCTGCAGACATTTTCAAATATGAGGCTCCGCTTGTCCCACTGCAGGAGGGAACAGTCTGGCGGGTCAACGGCCAATTCAAGCTCGCACATGTAATTGATTTGGCAAGGCTAGAGGCGCTGGTTCAGGACGTTCAACGCGAGGCGGCGCTATTAGCGGATCCCAGGATTGAGGCTCTGGTGACGCACTATCTGGAAGAGTCGCGAGAGGGCCTGTCAAGACTGATGGGTACGCAGCGCGGACGACGTTCACTGGACTGGATTGGGTCAGCATGGAAGTGGATTGCGGGTTCCCCGGACGCATCGGATTGGGACGCCATACTTCGTGCGCAGGAAAGCGTGGTCAAAACGGCCGACCAGCAAATAAGGATAAACGCTGGTCTGTTCGACGCCTCACATGAGTCCCTGAAGCAGCTGGGCGAAGTGGCTGCGAGGGTCAACGCCATCGACGGGGATGTACACACAACGACGACGTTGCTGCACAAGGCCCTAATCATCGATGGCCAGGTCGGCGAGTTAATCCAGGCTTGCCAATTGGCTAAAACAGGAATTGTGAATTCCCGTTTACTCGACCACGGGGAAGTGCAAGCAATTTTGACCGTGGTCAGGAACTTGCCGTATCAGAACACGGTGGAGGCACTGGAATTTTCCCGCCCGTCTGTGCTAACAAACGGAACGGCGCTGCTTTACATTTTGGCTATGCCCAAGGTCGCCCCCAAGGACTACCGTCTTCTTCGCCTACTCCCGGCAACCCATGGAGGGAAGCAAGTCATGATCAAGCATGACAAGGTCGCCATAACCACCGGGGAAACCTACGCCGTAGTAGACGACTGCCTCTCCATAGGCAACACGACTGTTTGCCCAGAGAAAAGCCTCCTGAGGTTAGACGAGACCGGATGCATCCCCAGGCTGTTGAAGGGCGGTCAGGCCGAGTGCGAGCTTCTCAGGAATAACGAGGCGCGCGTAGAACTGGTCGAGGACGGAACAATGTTCCTGTCTAACTTCAACGGGACGATGAAAGCCGGATCTAGGACCTACAACTTGGCCGGGACTTACATAGTCCAGTTCGTAAACGAGACGATCAGTGTGGCCGGGAGAACCTACACGAGCTACTCCTCGACGCACTTTACAGTGATGCCGGCGGTTCTCACGTCGTTAACTGCCACGGGATACGCGCCTTCACTGCACTACATCAACGACTTCAATTTGGAAAACCTGAAGAGGCTCTCCGGCATTTCAGAGAAGGTCTCCTACTCTTTTCTGGTGGAGGCATTAGTCGCACTGGTCGTCGGTGTGGCCTTATATACCGTATGGAGGAAACTAACATCGACCAAGGGAGTCCCGATCTTGAGAGACGGCACACTGGACCCGGAGGCACAAGAGGGCGACAGGGCACCCAAAGCCCAATAATCTGCGGGACGCAGATCTTGAGGGGGGAGGAGTTATGAACCCTTTCCTTGCACCCTCCGCGTCACCCCCTCCCTCCGGCCCGCCTTCTCTTCTTACGCCACTTCACTTCCACTTGATCACTTCTCTTCTTACGCCACTTGACCCACTTCAAACACCCTCTTCCGTCAACACCACAATGTGGTTAACGACCCGCTGGCTGCAATGTGCAGCGTCTGCAGACGACACAAAGTTGCGTCCGCGCTAAGTGCTGCGCCCGCAAACGACGCCTGTTGTTGTTTGTTGGTCGCGATCACGTTGCCGGCAGATTGCTGCGTTTGCGGAAGCACCGGACGTTGAGTGGGCGACCGCCGGCTAAGCGTGGCTCATATTTCGGCCACTCACGCAATAGCTGTGCGGGGTCGCCCCTCGCCCTGCGTCAGCCGCGAGCGCTGCCCGCGACTCTGACGCGCTAGGTCTAATGGGAGCTAGGCCCAGCTCAGAAAGTTAGTCTCACCCGACACTGCATCCGAAGCAGCACCGACCCGGCAGCACTACGAATAAAGTTAGAACTAAGATCTTCCATCGAATAAAGTTTATAACGTAAAAAAGAGTTGTGTCGTGAGTTTATTAAAAGGACCTCAAGTCGCAGGAACCACATCCACCCAGCTCAATCGCCGCAAGGACCTCATCAGAAGAACAAGGAGCATGCTGTCGATATTAACTAGGTGAGCTACGCTGGGGCGAGAGACCGACTCTCCCCAAGCAACGTCGAGTTGCTTAACTTATATATACCTGCAATTTATATATATTATATACATTTATATATACACATATAATATATATATCTTGTATCCACCTTCTCCTTTCCAGATAAGTGAGATGGCACCACGCAAGGCACACACACCAGCCAAGCCCAAAGGAGTGAACTCCTTTAGATGCCGCGTCTGCAGAGGAGTCCACGCGTTGAAGAAGTGCCAACGTTTTCTGCGTCTGGCTGCGGAGAGGCGCCTCCGCGGAGTTTGTTAAAAAAAAAACGCCCGAACTGCCTTGCTCATGAACATTCTAAGGGTTCATGTCGCAGTGGTGGCACCTGTCGCACATGCGGGGAGAGCCACCAAACGCTTCTCTACCTCCCTATCACCACCCAGCCCGAGAAGCAGACGACAACCACACCAGCGCCGCCTCTTCCACCTCCGGAGTCCCTGTCGACATCCCCCTCTATGGCAGTCAGCATGCTGCCGACAGCCATAGTCACCCTGGACGTGGCCGGCAAAACTTTCGAGGTGCGCGTGCTGCTGGACGCTTGCAGTCCATATAGCCGCATGCCCACCTCATTGGCAAGGGCCTTTGGCCTTTCCGCCGAAGACGGGTTTTGCCGTGCCACGTTCAGGTCAAGGGCGTCGCCAGAGTTCCTCCTCACAGTGACTCTGAAGTTGGAAGAGGTCCAGATCCGAACGCCGGCGCAGAATGTCGGAAAGGAGCTCCAGAATGCCTATCCAGGCATTACGCTGGCGGACAATCGGTGCCATGTGCCAAGCAGAGTCTCCATTGTTCTGGGGGCCGACGTCTATGGAGACGTACTTCTCCCAGGGCTTGTTCCTTCCCACGGTGGACTGCCGTTGGCCCAGAACACTCTGTTTGGGTGGGGTACTATCCGGTGTCTTCAAGACATGTTGCCATGTCTATCCAGGAAAAATCAAATTAATTCAGCACATCATCTTTGTGATACTGAAATTTATAATTTATTTCTATTCAAAAAGGAGCTTGCATTCCACAATCATATTATTTTCTTATACAATATTTATAATTAATAACATTCACCTTTAGAACTTAGTATTTTTTCTTAGCAAATATGTTGGTTTTGTTCTAATTATTTCATAGTTTTATACCCTTCGACCATTGAAAATGGTCAAAAGTATACTAACTTTGTGCAAATGTATGTAACAGGCAGAAGGAGGCGTGGGAGACCCCACAAAGTATATATATTCTTGCTCAGGATCACTAGTGATCAGTTAAGCCATGTCTGTCTGTCTGTCCGGATGTCTGGATGTCTGGCTGTCTGGATGTCTGGATTTCTGTTGTGTTGTCAGATGAACACACAGATCTCAGCTATTATAAAAGCTAGAGACACCAAATTTGGCATGAAGGTTTCTGTTGATCCGGGACAGGTGAAGTTTATTTCAAATGTTGGGTGCCACACCCCCGCCCACGCAAATCAATAATTTCATCTTTCAAACTGATTTGCGAGCGACATATAAAAGATACAACATGCTAAGTAAGACTATGCTTAGCTAATTATAATACCAACATAACATCAAAATTCCAATCCGATCGGATAACAAACACAGAGGTTATTAATGAAAAACATTGTTCGCTTTGATTTTTGCATACAGACCAGCAAGCTGTGACGTCATTGCAATGCTCATGTAGGAAAGAAAAGGAAACAGAATGCGAGCGCGTAGCTCCATCTATCGTTATTCTCTTCTTTTCTATGCACATGCATTGTTTGCATTCAAACGCACACACACACATAAATACATATGTGCATGACCAATGAAATGATACACGCATATACACGTATTCGTACACAGACGCATATACGTTACGATATTTATATTAAGTAGAAGTATTGTACAATTATTGACTCTTTACGTTTCAAAAAGGTCGAAGGGTATCCCACTGTCGGGTGCCGCACGACTGTTGCTTTTCTTATTTGTTATCTTTCAATTTGGCCGTCAGCCGTCAGAGAAAGCAAGGGGAACCACATGTATCCACAGTTTTGGCTGGGGTACGTGCCGTCCTTGCTCCTACTGATGGAAGTGCGGCTATACTCTCCACGCGAGGGCGGCTGGAAGCAGGCCCTAGCACGGTCATGTCTCTGCTAGGGGTGCTGACTAATTGTAGTCGGGCGAAGATCGTGAATCTATAAATCACCCCAATCCAAGGCGGAACAGCATACGCTAAGGGATGCTTGGCCGGGGGTAGCCCGGTCTCTAGTATGCGGACTCTGGATACCTGTCGCCCTCCAGTTTCATTTAGACTTCCCACGGCAAGCGGGCTATGTCGTGGGTGACCTTTCCTTCCCGCTCACTCGTGGGACCAAGTTTTATGGATCTAGACAATTTAACAAACAAGCCTGATGCGGCTTTGAACGCATCAATCCAGGGTGAAGCCTTCACGACCGACCCCAATACCAGCACTGCAGCCAATGGGCTGCTGGCTTCCACCCCCAATACTACGGGTCTCGACCTAGTACTCCGGGGGGACTCGGAGCCACGAACTCCCTTGGACACTGAGCTCGCTAGTTGCCTTCTCGTCCAACAACTGTTCCAGTCATGCAGCAGACCGTCGAGGTGATGTCCTCCGACGCCGAAGCTAAAGGTGACCTGATCAGCTTTGCCGACGGACGCTTCCGTGGCCTCTCAGAGGTCAGGACTCACGGAAGCAGGCTTCCAAATCCAGACTCTGCGACTGGACTCAGAACGCTCTTCAGCCAAGTGGCAAGCAGGGTGAAATTGGGCTTCACTTCGGCTAACCCCACTAAACCTCTTACACCGGAGCTTATGGCCACGGTGCAAAAAAAGTATTCTTAAGGTGATGCGGCTGCCTTTCACATCAAAAGTCGGCCGAGGTTTCGAGGTTGTATGCCCCGAAATGAATGGCGGCTCTTGGTGTGCGAGAACAGCAGTACTGCCAATTGGGTCAGGAAGCTTTTGGACATATCAGGTCCATCGGTGGACTTGATATAAAGCTGTTGGAGGAAGCTGAGTTTCCAGAGCTCACGTCATTAGAGGCTACTTCCTCAACAGCGCTACTTTCACACCCGCCGACATTGTGGAATACTTGGGTATTCAGAACTGTGAGCTCTCAACGGAGCTGTGGCGGGTTGTGCAACCACAGCCTTAACGGCAACACGACACACCTCGCGATGATGGTCGACGAGATGTCGTATAAGGCTCTGACGGAGCTTAAGGGGATCGTGAAATTCCGCTTTGGCAGAGTCAAACTCATCCTCAAGAACTCCGCTGTCAGAGCCGTCAGAACTCCTTCTGTCCCAAAAAGACCATTTGGGAACTTTTTAAAGCCTCTGTGGCTTTTAAAGCAGATTTGTGAGGGACAACGGCTGATTAAAATACCAAGAGCAACCCTTTATTGTTAAATGCTTTGTATGATCAGTGATTGACCAATTTTCAGTTATTTCTCTCATGTCCTTATCTGCTCTCTTAAAATTTGTACCATTATCTGAATATGTTTCAGTAGAAAATCCGCGTCTACAAACAAATTGACAAAACACATGCATAAATGCATTACAAGATTAGTCTTCGGCCATTTCAAGATGAACTGCTCGGGATGTCATACAAGTAAAAATAACTCCATAACGCTTAACATGACTTTTTATTTTGTGTTATTTCAATCGGACCCAAAATAATCAATTCCTATTTTCAAAACAGCTCTTTCAGTTGGATTTATTCGACAGTTGGGTAGCTGACCCATTAAAGGAATCTGTGGCTTTGCTTTTTTATTTTTACTGAATTTACAGTTGTGAATGATCTTTTTCACTGTATTTCGGCATTATGTAATCCATTTGGGAGGAATTGGAAATTACTGTTTCTGTCCCAATATGACAATTTTTAGAATGGTAATAGAAAATAAGTAAGTATGTCATTGGGTGGTCTTTGTCTAGGATAATAGGGTTTTTAGAATCAATACTGTCTTCGTCACTTAAATTATTTAATCTACCTTTAAGTCTTAAAAAGTTTATCTGTGGATAACAAATTGGTAAGTTATTTAAATTACTTGAAGATGAAATAGATCTATTTCGCTTAAGGCTTTCTAGTTCATTTTTATACTTATCATTTTGTATGCTCTGGAAAATAAAATTTTCACAATCCAAAG
>JAECXB010000612.1:0-37328 GCA_018151435.1 Zaprionus africanus
ATGGATTTTAAAAAAATTCATGGTCTACTGTGTTTGTCGGAACGCAAATGTGCGTAACAGGCAGAAGGAGGCATCTCCGACCCCAAAAACTATAAGAGCTAGAGTCTTCAAAACTATAAGGCTAGGTCTTCAAATTTTGTCACAACATCCGTGTATGTTGCAGTGTCTCAAAGTTTTTTTTGAAATTCGGCCACGCCCTTTCCCGCCTCTGTAAATCAGTAATAACTATTTAATATACACAATATACACCCTACAACCAAAGTTATACATCTCACATGACAAATACCTTTTCACGGGTGTTTTCTGAAAATTTTATTAAAATCGGACTAAAAATAAGTGAGATATGATCCGAATTAAACTCAAATTGAACGTATACTTATGCTTATATTAATTTACGCATCATACCGAAGTTCGAAACTAGCGTCGGACACACAGCATTTTATTAAACTTTTAATTTGCATAGAATGGTAACAGAATTAGCTCAGAATGCAACTTTGCTGATCGATCAAAAAATGAGGCAGTGGCTTAATGGTTAGAGTGGCGGACAGCGGTCCTGCGTGCGTGAGTTCGACGAATACCGTGCGCAGCTGGCTGGTGCAACTTTTCATTTTAATTATTTTATTTTGGTCATTTTTTTATTCTTATAAGCTTATAAGCTTTTATTGATATTTAATTAAATAACTGTAGTTTTTAGTTATTTAATTAAATATCAATAAAAAATGGTTTTCAAAATTAAATCTCAGGTTTTTTTTTGCAATATTTAAGACAATCAATAAGTTACGAATGTTAGAGCGGGACGCCGATACATGCATGTCTGCATTTGCACATTTATGTTTCGGCGTCCCGCTCTAATACACATCAATTGCCGTATTCGGCGTAAGTACGCAACTGTCAGATTTGTGCAACATTCGGCAGTTTATAAGTGTTCTTCTTAATTAAATATGTTGCGTACCAAAAAATTTAAAAACTATTGTTATGTTGCTGTTTAAATTGTTTAATAGAAAAGAAATAAAGATGGAAAACTCGTCACACATTGTTCGCGGCAGGAATCGAACCCGAGCACTGTCATCATCTTTGGTCTTTGAATCCGGCACACAGTCCACTAAGCTACTGTACAACTTCACATTAATATATTGTCCTCTCGCTCTTTCTAATGCTTATACTTATTGTTTATTCGCTTTTGCATTGTTTATGTGTTTTTCTTTTGTCTGTCAAATGAATTAAATAATAAGAATATAAAATTTATATTTGTAAAGTTTCCCAAATAAAGCAGAATTTTCATTTTAAATAACGGAATAATAATCCATGGCCTTCTACAGTCAGCACCTGACTGTAGCGTTCGACTGGTTAATACTTAAAAAGTTGTTTAAGTTAAGGGTCAGGCGGAACTACCTCAGATGGTAGGGCCAACAAGTGCAGGGTAACAGACTCACTCACCAAAACAGAGAGCGAACACACACACATACACCAACCACGGGAGCGTCTACATCAGGAGAGAGCAAACGGACGCCAACGCACACCTGCAACGAGAGCAACAATCGACGACAAGAGCATCAACAGCGGGAGAGCGGCCGCACACACACACACACCAACAGTAAGAGCGCCGACGCGCGCCCACAGTAAGAGCGCCGACGCGCGCCAACAGTAAGAGCGCCGACGCGCGCCAACAGTAAGAGCGCCGACGCGCGCCAGCAGTAAGAGCGCCGACGCGCGCCAGCAGTAAGAGCGCCGACGCACGCCAACAGTAAGAGCGCCGACGCACACCGACAGCCAGAGCGCCGACGCACACCGACAGCCAGAGCGCCGACGCACACTAGCAGCATGCACGGAACGACGCCAAGAGAACGCCTCAGCCGTAGCAGGCCCCGAGCCGAGCGGAAGGCTCGTGGGCAACGGAGAGGGGAAGGTACGCTACGATGCGTTAGCACTGCAACGGAGTACGTGATCGGCGCAAGCTCGGCGGCTGCGCTGCCGAATCTAACGCCGGCGCTGGAGGCTGAGGAGAATTTTGGCGCGTGGACGCCAAGGAGTCGGCCGATATACTAGAAGGAGCGCGGGAGCGAAAAATAGAAAAGACAAATACACGCGTGTGACGAGGCGACAAGTGGAAAAATAAAAACAACAAGGACAAGTGAAAAATAAAAACAACAAGGACCACATAGTGACGCGCCGCCCCGGGACAAGGACTACAAAAGGAGGGGCAGAGAGAGAACACCGACGACGCCAAGGACGCAACAAAGGAAAGGACGACGACACGAGGACTCGGAAGGGACGCGTGGAGTGAAGTGAGCGAGCCACTTGTTGGCCAACTTTGAGCAGGGCCCGGTATTCCGGGCGAAACAGTGAGACGGTGCTTAGGTAGGGCAGGATAGGGAAAAACTGAATAAAAGTGAAAGAACAGACTATAAATGTGCGTATTATTAGGGGAAACTAACAACGCAGATCAAAAGGGCGCGATTGTCGGGAAAAAGGGGCGTGTGAGTGTGTGAGTGTCAGTGAGTGTGTGTGGAAGGCGGAGCGCAAGACCGCGTGGCCTAACTGTTCCGGAGTTCCGCTGGTGCGCCGTTGGTCAATACCCGGTGCATACAGTGGAGCCTCTGGAACAGCCGCAAGTCGGTGGTCTCAGTAGCCGTTGGTCAATACCCGGCGCCGAGGTCAACCGAGAAGCGGAGGTGGCCACCAGTCGCGCGTTCGTAGCCTTTGCCCACCCTCACGGACACCGCCCTCACATACTGACCGAGGAGGGCACCCAGGCGGCCACGCCGTCTGTGAGAACCCCACTTACTTCGCTAACAAGAAGACCCCCACCTCAGGAGGCCACTCTCCATTTCTTCGTCTCGGGTCTCGGCAAATTACAAATTTAGCTGTAAAGGAGCCTTGGCGCGACTGAGCTCACCTCAGCCCGAGATACTACCTTACAAAATTATGCCGTTGCTTCACTCTTTTCACCATAGATCTAATTGTTCCGGCTTTTTTTCCAAATCTCGTACTGGCGTCGACCTGTGATCAAGGCTAATATTTTTCTAACAGTATCTTCATCCCTGGGACCAGCTTTTCTTCCTGTTTTTGGTCTATCTTTTAAAGAATATGTCTCTTAATTATTATGTTTTGAACACTATTGACACTAATTTTGTACCGTTTAGTTAATTCTTTGTAAGAATCACCGTTTTCTGTGCAGTAATTGTGCACAATTTTTTTGGCGCACGTGTTCTTCAATTCAATGCATTGTTGAAAGTGAACAGCGAATAGTCAAACAAGAGCAACAGTCGAGCGGCACGCGACAGTGGGATACCCTTCGAACTTTTGAAAACGTAAAGAGTCAATAATTGTAGAATACTTCTACTTAATAGAAATATCGAAACGTAAGCCTTTATATGCGTCTGTGTATGAATACGTGTATATGTATATAGCAGTTCATTAGTCAAGCGCAAATGTATGTATGTGTGTGTGCGTTTGAATGCAAAAAATGCGTGTGCATAGAAAAGAAGAGAAGAACAACAGATGGCGCTAAGCGCTTGCATTCTCTTTCCTTTTCTTTCCTACATGAGCATTGCAATGACGTTACAGCTTGCTGGTCTGTATACAAAATCACAGCGAACAAGGTTTTTGTTTAATTACTTCGGTGTTTGTTGTCCGATCGGATTGGAATTTGGACATTATAATGGTATTTTAATAAGCTAAGTATAGTCTTACTCAGAGTGTTGTATCTATTATGTGTCGCTCGCAAATCAGCTTAAAAGATGAAATTATTGATTTGCGTGGGCGGGGGGCGTGGCACCCAACATTTGAAATAAACTTCACCTGTCCCGGATCAACAGAAACCTTCATGCCAAATTTAGTGTGTCTAGCTTTTATAATAGCTGAGATCTGTGTGTTCATCTGGACATACAGACATCCAGACATCCAGACAGCCAGACATCCAGACATCCGGACAGACAGACAGACATGGCTTAATCGACTTGGCTAGTGATCCTGAGCAAGAATATATATGCTTTGTTGGGTCTCCCACGCCTCCTTCTGCCTGTTACATACATTTGCACAAAGTTAGTATACCTTTTTTTTGACCATTTTCAATGGTCGAAGGGTATAAAAGGAATATGAAAAATACGCAAAATTTTATTGAACTTTCTAACGGTGCATCGCACAGAGTGAATGGAAGCTTGCACTGCGAGAAATTAGCAATTAAAAGTGTGTAGTTTCTTTTCGGGACACCCCTTATAAACTTACTATTAAACACATAGCAAACAATAAATCTGTAAGTATTCGTTTCATAATTTGCAAATACTTCTTTTTGCATTTCAAGAATTCTGTCTGCTGTATGGTTAAGTAAATTAAGTAAGCTTACTTCTGCTTTTGTTTCAAACTAAGTTATCTGTTTGGCCTCCATAAGATGGGAAATATGACATCCGTGTTTTTCGTTAGGTCTTTATTGTTTGCGTATTGCTGTTTGGATAGAGAGTTTTCATTAAAAATTCCAATGCCACATTTGGACTTATTGGCAAAAAATCTGATTGGTCGATTTAAATAAGTTATGATACGAATAAAACTCAATTTGAACGTATAAAATTAAACAGACCTAATTTACGCAAGCATACAAAAGTTCAAATAAAGCGTTGCACATTGGTCACGCCCCAGTTAATTATCAATGGAACAATCAATTATTTGCCCAGACTGTCGTTCAACAAATTCCATAACTGTTGTTCATCAGATGGCTCAACAAGCGGGTATCCTGATCGATTTACAATACTACCTACAAACCATGCAGGATCTGCAAACAGTAATAGCAGTAGTCTTTTTTTACCGACCGTGAATGGTATCAATTTATCCGGGAAATTCAAGTGGTTTTTCATGGTTATTGCATTATTTGTAGGCGTGCTTCTCAGGACAGTATACCTTATGTCATCTGGAGCTATATGCCTATAACCTCAAATAGACCCTTGTTCATTAGGAGAATGAGGAGCTATCTGTCTTGGAATATTATCAAATGTCAGCGAATATCATTGTCACCAGTTTCAATCTATTGATTCGACTCTACGCCTTCATCTGTCTTGTATACATATTGTTGTCCTAGTCTTTTAAAATTATCTAGTCTTTCCATGCTGAATATAAAAAGAGGATATCAAAAACAGACCTCTACATCGTACAAAGCCAATAATTCCTCAGATTATTTGGAATTATAGAAATATCGTAACGTAAGCCTTTATATGCGTCTGTGTATGAATACGTGTATATGCGTGTATCATTTCAGTGGTCAAGCACAAATGTATGAATGTGTGTCTGTGCGTTTGAATGCAAAAAATGCGTGTGGATAGAAAACAAGAGAAGAACAACAGATGGCGCTAAGCGCTTGCATTCTCTTTCCTTTTCTTTTCTACATGAGCATTGCAATGGCGTCACATCTTGCTGGTCTGTAACAAAATCAAAGCGAACAAGGCTTTTGTTTAATAACTTATTTTTTTGTTGACCGTTCGGATTGGAATTTTGAAGTTATGTTGCTATTAGCTAAGTATAGTCTTACTCAGAATGTTGTATCTTTCATATGTCACTCGCAAATCAGCTTAAAAGATGAAATTATTGATTTGCGTGGGCGGGGGGCATGGTACCCAACATTTGAAATAAACTTCACCTGTCCCGGATCAACAGAAACCTTTATGCCAAATTTGGTGTCTCTAGCTTTTATAATAGCTGAGATCTGTGTGTTCATCTGGACATACAGACATCTAGATAGACAGACAGACATGGATTAATCGACTTGACTAGTGATCCTGAGAAAGAATATATATACTTTGTGGTTTCTCCCACGCCTCCTTCTGCCTGTTACATACATTTGCACAAAGTTAGTATACCCTTTTTTGACAAATTTCAATGGTCGAAGGGTATAAAAAAAGCAAAAAGCCGACTTACGCTGCTGCGACTGTTGATCAGAAGCAATAGCAACGAAAATCAAAAGCAGCAAACAGTCGAAGGCGCCGACTTATGCTGCTGCGACTGCTGACGACTTCCGAAAGTCGGTAGCTGCAGCAGCGACTTACGTCTACGACCAAAAGCAACAGCAAAGCAGAAAGCGAAAAAACGAAAAACGGCGACTGTAGCTGATTTTTGATATTCTGCGTGATTTTTAGTTACATATGATTTGACTGTGACTTCTGATTTTTCAGAAGCAGAAGCAGAAGCAAAATCATGTGAAATGAAACTTACGGCAGTTTTTTAAACGCTGCTTGCTGCCGTCGCTCTGCACGCAATTCACTGCTTGCACGGCTCTGCTGCTTGCCAAGCGTCGCTGCCAAGCTGGCGCCGTCGCTTCAAAAATTGTTGCGATCCCGTTGCCTGTGTGCAGCTGCAGTCTATGCACGAGCTCTGGGTGTCCGAGGCACCGTTACGTGTGCGTTCACCGAGCTTACACTTTGGGTACCCGGGCACCGTTAGGTGTGTGTGCGCTAGGCTCGCGACTTGCGCGCCCTGGGTACCGAAGTACCGTGACTTGGGTGTGCGCTAGGCATGGGCGCCGAATGTCTGAGGGTTTGCTTGTGTTGTGCGCCCTTTTCCATGTTTCTGCCTATGCCCCTGTCTTTTACTTCGCTACCTATGATTCTGCCTGTGCTTCTGATTATATTTAGAATTACTGCGAGGTATATTAGACTTAAACTTAACTTTTATTTATTTATTCAAAATTAAATGTGGCGCGCTTCATGCGGCGTCACAAAAACTATGCTTAGTTTAATATAAGAAGGAGTCAAGTTTAAGTAAACATGAAAATACGCACAAAAAAGGCAATAAAAAGCCCATTTGAAGATATTAATTTTACTTAACTTAGTTAACTGACTAGTTAATTATTAGCTTTTGTATACAAATAATAAGTAATTTCTGCATTCCAAAAGCAAACTGCAGAGGCATCATTCTTTTAGTGAGGAGCTTCCATTTAAATAATTTAAAATGGATTTTGAAATAGAAGTAAATACCTTTGAAGTTTGCTTTTGGAATGCAGAAATTACTATGCATGCACGCTTCACAAATGAACACGTGTGCATAACTTTAATTCTATTTTTAGAAAGTACCCTTAGGTTTGAAGCAAAAACTTGTTTTGGCTGGAAATATTTGGTCTATTTGGAGACAATTTGGTTACTTTTTGCGTAAATACAGCAGTGGCTTTTTCCGAGCGACTCTTGATTGGTAGTTGTGCCGCATTATGCTATGCCGTACCGTTTCGTGTGAAACATCGAGGTCACACTCTTCTTTAAGCTCCTGAGCAATGGTTCGCACAGAAATTTGCGGATTCTTGTCCACTTTTTCGGATAATTATTCGGTCAACACGTTTGCCAATTTTAAGTTTACGGCCACCTCCACTCTTTGGTTCGAGCCTTCCCTCGTTTTCCGCGCGATGTAATACATTATAAATTGTTTTCCGACTTACAGAAAACATTTCTGCAAGCTCTGAAGCCGATTTGCCTAGTTGGTGGTTGTAGTAAATCAATTGATTTACTTTAAATGTTAACTTTTTCCTGGCATTTTTAAAAATTGAGATCGACACTTCTAACATGCGCTTGCAGCAAAACTTCACAATCAAATTAAAAGGAATGCAAAAAATACATTGCAAGACGCAATGCCAAAAGCATAGATAACGGTTAAATACCGTTTTAGCCGCAAACGAGAGCGAATTAGAGGAGGAAAGCAGAATGTGTAAAGAGTTTCTTGACAGTGTCAAAAATGTGTAAACTGAAATTTTGATGTTTTTTTCAATAAATATTATAGGTTTTGTTAATGTTAATGTTGATATTAACTAAATATGTATAGTAGAATTTAATTAAATTAAAAAAATACAACAAATAGATCAAAAGCCAATCATTTCTCAATAGAAAGTACAAAAATAATATTTTGTGTGTTTCTTGACATACTGTATATTAAGATGGTTTTTTTTTCATTTTTGGCCTCTGACAAAACCACTGGTGTATTCTGTGCTTTAATTACCGTTTATTTTCAAAGCACAAAAATTGTTATACCCTTCGACCACTGAAAATGGTCAAAAAAGGGTATAGCCACTTTGTGAAAATGTATGTAACACGCAGAAGGAGGCTGTTGCTTTTCTTCTTCTGTTTAATGCATACGCAGTTTTTGCATTCAAACGCACACACATGCATACATTTATTTTTAGAAAATAAAATGCTACATGCACGTATTCATATACAGGCGTTTGCTTGTGAAGGCTCTATCTCGTGGCAACTCAGCACACTTAATTCGGCCGGCACGCGACTCGCAGCACAAGGCAATGTGCGCGGGAGCGGATTGTTCAAGCCTTCTTAACTTGTTCGATTTTACATGAATCTTTACAAATGATATGAATCCTCAAAGCGGTGAACCTTAAAACTATGACGGTTGCGAAATTAATATATTTGAATATACGTCTAGCATATACGTTAAATGTAAGTACATTGAGGTTACAAACAAGTAAGGCGCCACTATCGTCTCTGTCTTCCGTGCTATAGACATGTGCGGGGGTACACTACAGGTGCGGATGGATCCCGCGTGTCGCCAAAGGGACTGATGCGCTTCCTACAGGATTGCCCCCGCATGTTCTAACAGATTACAGCGATTTAAGCGGGTCACTCTGCCTGGCGTACAATATACTTATACGTCTCTGATTATCAGTACAGATTGAATTAAGATAGGTAAGCATTACATTGCTTTTTGAGTTGACAAACATTTTTAGGAATTAACTAAATTAAGTAGTGGATTTCTAAATACAATTGCATATGTGTAATTTGGTTAGCAGAATTATTTGTGTTTGCGAAGGGAGCTAATGCTGAAATTTTATTTGAAACTTGTTACAATTTAAACGGTTTTAACAATTTTCTTCTATTGAGCAGCATGGAAGTGACTTATTCTCATAAGAGATTTGATGCATATGTGATATAATAATTAATTGAGTAGCCTTAATGTGTCGAGCTGGGAAAGCTAGTGCTTTAAGCTGGACTAAAAATATTAGTTATTGATTAGAGGCCGCAAAATGACGTGGCCTATTTAAGTTGAGTATTGTGATATGTTATTTTTCCCGCTCAAATGTGAGCATGTAACATGGCAGTACTCTGAAGGAATACTTTGATTCGAAACGATTTCCTGGTAGCGAGTTGAGATTTGACGTCTATAGCAGGAAGTGTAATCTCATGACTTATAACTTTAATTGGCGTACAGTCGTGCATTAGACTTGCTGTTAAGCTTGCCTTGGATAATAGAGATCTACAGTGGACTCGTATTAATTTAATTTATACATGTGTGTGTGTTGAGAGGGCAGGTGACAGGCTGCCATTATAGTATTAAGTCCAATTGTCTCTAAAAGGCGTGAGATTTGTGTGACTTGATAGCTTCTTATTAATTCAGTTTTGTTTGCGTCATCTGACGGTGGGATGATTTTAAAAACATGCATGTTAAGGCTTATTATATACAGTGGCTCACAGCTTATTTCAACCAGCATATATTCTAAACTTTAGAAGCGTATAAAAATATAGCCAAATGCGATATCGCAATAGTTTAAACGCCCGATACTCTGTTAGGGTCTTAACATATTATTTATACATTTAAAACATTTTAAAATATTTTTTAAATATTTTTTATTGCAATAATAAAGAAAATGCACCTAAAAGCAATGCAACAGCTTATTTCAACCAGCTGCTTTGCAGCTATGCAAAGTTCCGTTATTTTGCAAAGTAGCGCTTTTTTGTTTTGGCTATGCCTTTTCTTTATTATTCGTAGCCGATTTCAATTTAGTTTTGCTCAATTTTGTCTGAAGAAGCTGCACAAAAATTCGATTAGCAAAATGGGACGACGTACAACAATAGAGCAGCGCGAACTCGTGTTAAAACATTTTAAAAATGGACATTCGCGCAGGAAAGTTGCTGAAATGGTTTCCTTAAGTGATTCCACGGTCCAGAGCATAATTTACCGTTTTGTTCGTGAAAATAGGACCCATGACAAGGGAAGAAATGCTCCGAACAAAATTATTGATCAAACGGACGAGCGCTTCATAGTCAGAAAAATAAAGGATAACCCAAGATTATCGGCTCCAAAAATTGCCATTGAGGTAGAAGCCGAGTTGGGAAAGAGCTGCCACCCAGAAACAATTCGGCGTGTGCTCCGTCAGCATGACTTTAATGGCAGAGTTGCACGGAAGAAGCCGTTTATAAGTGCTAAAAACATAAAGAGCCGTCTACAATTTGCAAAAGAGCACTTGAGCAAGGACTCTGACTTTTGGAACACAGTCATATTTGCTGACGAGTCCAAGTTCAACATTTTTGGCTCAGATGGAGCTTCCTACGTGTGGCGTAAGCCGAATACTGAGCTGCATAACAAAAATTTAAAAGCTACAGTGAAGCACGGTGGTGGAAACGTTATGGTATGGGCCTGTATTGTAACGGTTGCCTTATTAGTACAACCTCCGTAGGCTGGTGGTATCGGCAAAATGGGCAGCACGTATTAATTCCGGCTACTTCTCGTCGGCTAAGGGGTGGTATTCCTTAATATGCCCAGTTTACGGCCTACAAAAATAATTTATAAATAAAACGTGCAGATACGACGAACAATAATCGACCGGAGAGAAAAAAAAACAACCCATGGACAGATAAAACACAAACAGACAAACAGGAGTACAACGATGGCCCACAGATCTTAAGTGGCCAGTTAAGCCCGCCCTACCTTTGGTCGCCAAAATTCCTGCCTATTTGCATGGCGACCCCTCAAGAGATTACATCCGCTCGGGTTCAACCATATAAATACTTTATTTCATAATTTGAATTAATAATCCTAACATGTAAACAATTTTAAATTAAATCCTAACATAATATACAAGTTATCACACCTAAATAGAATAGAATCAATAAATTTGCAAAATTTGCCTAACTATACACAAAAATAAATAGGAATATAAGTACTAACACTGAATAAAAAAATTTACAAAAAAAAAATAAAATAGTATAAAACTTGGTGATTTAAAACCCACAATATTTATTTGCATTCATTTTGGGTTCATTTATTTGACTGGCCAATCAGCTGATTATCAGAGAAGGGAACACTGATCTCCGATAACTCAACGGTTGAGAGATAGGGGAGTTGTAATTAGAGTCTATCGCCAATTAGCGTCAACATTTAACGTGAGTGTAATTTGTGAAAATGTAATTATAAAGTGCGCATATTTTCTTTCAACTTTATCATTCAGGTAAGTGTTTAATAGTTCTAGGTTTTTATATTTTTTCGTGTATATGTTGCATTAAGTGCGGTCAAAATCAAATATATGTATATAAATATAAATTAAAGTTTGTGGGTGTGTATGTGTTGTTTACTCACTCAGCATTTATTTATCCCGCGACGAAAGCGCTTTCGAAGAGGTGCTAGAGGGAAAGAAATTTACATACATATACAATAATTTAATCCGCCATCCTAACTAAAAAAAAGGAATTCATGCACTTATGTACATAGTTACGTAGGCAACTATATGTACATATGTACCTTTACCCTTTATATTTTTTTCACTGCAACACCACTCACTCTCTCGGATCACTGACCCTTGTCTCCGATCAGCTGATAAATTACAAGACACAGACAAATGAATTCAAATTAAATACGACCAGACAAAGACCCCAATTAAAAATCCTATTTGAAACAAATGTTAAAACTAAATGCATAAAATTTTCCTGAGGGAATTTAAAAATATAAGGAATTAAATAAAATTAAAAAAAAATTTAAATCGTTTGCCTATTTTATTACGCTAAATTATAGAATATGGCTGCTGTGCTGGAGCGCTGCAAAATTTAATTTTTTTCTTCAATGCCCCTTTTTTTTTTTAACGGTAAAACCGTAGGCGGGATTTGTAATTTTTGGCGGGATTAAATCGTCTATGCCAACTGGAGTTTTTCCGCCGTTGTTGTTACGGATGAAAATGAGAAATTTTATCCTGTAGCTGGGTTTATAGATGGAAGCGGGAAATTTTATCCCGTAGCTGGGGTTATAGATGGAAGCGGGAAATTTTATCCCGTAGCTGGAGTTATAGATGGAAGCTCCCAGATTTCTGCAGCCGATTGCAGATGCAATCGCCGCTCGCAGATAGAAGAGTTATTAATTCCCAAACTTTTCTCCCAGGTCCACGAAAGTTGCAACTCTAGAACAGTAACTGTTTTAATAAATTTTCCCCATATTATTTCTTTCTGTTCTGAAAACTCACCAGCAATGGTACAGGTAACTATTTATAATTTTATTATTTCACAATCACTGCTTTTCTAACACAAATTTGATTTTCCGATTAGATTCGACTTCGCTTCGGCTGACTTCAAACGACTGATTGGAAATTCAGAAGTTCGATCTAGTCGCCATTTTACCCAGCCTTGGTAGCCTTACAACTCTGCTGTCAATACTACCAATGACCAGAATCGATCATTCGAGAAGAAAAATGGTAAGATAGCAGCGATACTTTTACACAAAAAAATATAAAATTATAATTGCTATTTATCCCTTTTTTTTCCAGATGTTACAAATTCCCCCCTGCTAAAAACAGACTTGGGGATTAAGCATTTCCCAAGTCTGACAATTCTGGTATCTTCTGCTTTACTGCCTTATATCTTTTGCATGGTAGTGTCCGATGAGATGACCTTGCAAATCCTCAACTTCATAATTTGCTTCTCCAAGCTTTCTGCGAATTCTACATTTGACAAATTTTGGCCCAAGTTTTGCATTATATCCCGTTTGGAAGTCGCTTTGCCTGAAGTTTCGTCTGAAAACTTCGTCTCCTTCTTTATATTGGATAGCGGTTGAGCGTAAGTCATACAGACGTTTGTTTTTGTTATATTGCCTTTCCATAACTTCTCCTGCCCTTTTCCGAATAATTTCCAGAGAATCTTTCCGGGTTAATGGCAAAGATCTATCCTCCAGCAACTCCAATCTTCTCAACAGAGAATACGTGGAGCCAGACAACACCATGTGCTGCCCAAAAGCCATATAATATGGTGTAGTGCCAATGGCCGAATGTATGGCCGATCTCAAAGCGCACGCTATCTGGCTCAGACTTGCATCCCAATCCTTCTGATCTGGTTTTATATAGGATCTTATAGCGGCAATTATGGATCGGTTTACGCGTTCCGATGCGTTCGCTTGAGGTGCATGCACAGCCGAAAGTATGTGCTTTATTTGAAATTGATTAAGAAGCTTTTTGAATTTTTCCGATCTGAACTGTGAGCCATTGTCTGAAAACACAGTTTCGGGCACTCCAAACGTATAAAATAGCTCTTTCTCCATGTAATCTAAAATTATGTCCGCCGACATTTTCTTAACTGGCTTTAGGCACACAAACTTAGAGAAATGATCCAGAACAATAAAAATACCTACGTTGCCCCTGCGTGAACGAGGATAAGGGCCTAAGAAGTCAACGTAGAGACGTTGGAAGAACCTTTGCGACTCCATCAACTTACCCATTGGTGGACGTAGTACCATGTTCGGTGCTTTCGATGTTTTGCAGACATCACAATTATTGATGAATGCCTTCACATCTTGCACCAAACATGGCCAGAAATAATGTTTTCTCAGCCTATCAATGGTTTTGTGGATACCCCCATGGGCAAACAGTACCGAGTCATGTGCTTTGGCTATGACTTCTCTTGTCATTGCTTTCGGAATCCACAGCTTCCACACATACACATCGTGTAACGCCTCCCCCGTTGTATGACCAGTTCGCCTATACACATACCCATCTTCCACTTTTAAATCTGGGAACTTCCCTTGCATGGCCTCAATACGCTCTTTAAATGCTACATAATCTTCGGAGAAGAAATGTGGGGATTTTAAATCCACCAGTAATCCGTCCTGACAGTCTACTGACGCTATATTTTCGTCAGTTATGCGTGACAGAGTATCAGGAACCACATTGAGCTTCCCTTTCCTATGCACGATGTGAAATTTATAGCCTTGCAACTTTAAAGCCCATCGCGCTAACCTACTGCTTAGGTCCGTTTGGGTCATTAGCCATTTTAGTGAAGCGTGATCGGTTATGATAGTGAAGTCATGCCCTTCAACATATGGCCGAAAAGTTTTTAAACAGACAAGAGCAGCAAGACATTCTTGTTCTGTTACCGAGTAAGCTTGCTGAGCTTTGTTTAATTTTTTTGACACAAATGCAATAGGCATTTCATCATTCTCTTCAGAAACTTGAACAAGTACCCCACCTACACCGGTTTTACAAGCATCACATTGGATAAAAAACGGCTTTGAAAAGTCCGGGCTTTGTAAAATTGGAGCTTCACTGAGTTTGTTCTTTAGATTCTCGAAAGCAGACAATGCATCGGCCGAAAAGGCAAATTTTCTTTTTGTAGACAGCAGATCTGTCAAAGGAGCTGTTACCTCCGCAAAGTTTGCGATAAATTTGCGATACCAGCCACATAAGCCCAAGAAGCTCCTCAATGCTTTAATCGTGTTAGGAACTGGGAAGTTCTTTATTGCCGATATCTTTTCTGGGTCAGTCCTTATTCCTCCATTACCCACTATGTGTCCCAAGTAGTTAACCTCTCGACGGCAAAAATGACTTTTTCCAACATTGATCGTCAAATTTGCACGTCTGAGATTATTAGCAACTTCTTGGAGCACGTGTAGATGGCGCTCGAAATCCGCTGAAACAACCAGCAGATCATCTAGATAGATAAAAACTTCGTTGCGTAATTGAGGAGAGATGACTTTGTCCATTAACCGTGACATTGTTTGAGGGGCATTACAAAGCCCAAAAGGCATTACCTTAAACTGATAAAGTGGGCGTCCGGGGACCGTAAAAGCGGTTATAGCTCGAGAACTTGCGTCTAAAGGTATCTGCCAAAAAGCGTCTTTCAGGTCTAGACTTGTAATAAATTCAGCTCTAGGCAATCTACTTAATATTCCACCGATATGTGGCAGAGGAAAAGCATCCTTAACCGTTACTGAATTTATTTTCCGACTGTCAAGGCATAGTCTTATCTTCCCTGGCTTATTAACAATGACGATAGGCGAGGACCATGCGCTTTCCGACTCCTCTATTACTCCTAGCTCTAACATCCGATCTACTTCTGCATACATCAGTTTTTCCATCGCTGGTGACACTGGATAATGCCTCTGCTTTATTGGCTTAGCTGAACCTACATCAATCGTATGCGATAGTATGGTTGTTTTACCCAAGCCTTCCTCAGAAAAAGATGGAAATAATTTAATAATTCGTTCTAATTGCTGCTTTTGCAGGCTAGAAAGTTGATGCATATTTTCGTCATTGCTAAAGCTGCCAGAAATCTATTCCTAAATATAAATCTAAACGTAAGGTTGGAATAATATAAATACTAATTAATTTCTTTAAATTTTTATAAATGATTTCTGCCTTTAAGAGTCCTACTATCTGTTGTTTTTTTCCATCTGCCGTACTCGCATCTGATTTTAGTTTTTTAAAAGTTATCTTGTTTTCCAGCAGTTCCTTTGCTAAATTTCCTCCAATGCAAGTCATTGTAGCACCTGAATCTAACAGTCCAAAAATATCCCTATCTAATAAACGAACTTTAGCATATGGCCGTGGATCTGTAGCATTGAACTCTAGCGCTGACAATCTTCTTACGGCTTTCCCTAATTTCTTGACTCCTTGCCAAAATGTTCTAAAGCGCTTAGAGCTGCGAGAATGAGACTTGCAACTTCCAGGATATAATGGAATTGATGGTATTAGCAATTGAGGGATATTGTATATGGGCTCAAAGCATGAATTTTCATTTATTCTGGGCGAATCCCCTAATCTTGTTGTGGAACTGTTCGGGGCTGCACACTCGAATTCCTCTGTCTGAGTGGAAACTTCGGTGTGCCGCCTTTCAAGTTTTTTTGACACCGTGCACAGTTTGGCTTGTACGTTTTTGCTGCTCCACATCCGTAACAAAAAACTCGGCGTTCAGCCAAACAATCCTGATACCTGTGGCCTTCTTGCTGGCAATTCCAGCATATCAGTGCCACGGCTCCAACTTCCTCTCCAGTTTCCTCTTGAACCACAACCTTATCATGTTCCACCAACTCTGCTATATTTCGCCTAAACGGAACCAATTTTCCACTATTCATCTGTGGCTTTATATCTTCGAGAAATGCCTCTCGCCTCCTACACACATCCCGAAGTTCTGATACGGAATTTATTTCTAAATGTAAGATCTCGTGGCGTATTTCTGGACGCAAGTTTGCTTTCAATATCCTAACTAAATTTTTCTTTATTATAGGTATCTCCATTTGGTCAATCAACCGGGCTATATCATCATAAAATGCCTCAAACGATTCATTCGGCTTCTGTTTTCGTGCCCGGATGAGGTCTTCGACATCCGCATCATCCCGTTGGTCTCGAAATTGGTTGCGTAGAGCTTCACAAAGTAGGTCCCAACGAACTTGACCTACCGCTTTATGATGCCGCCAGTAAAATTCAGATGCCTTTCCCTCAAACAAGGAGCTGGCATTTTTACAGAGGATACCAAAATTCCCTTCTAAAGTTTGGTGAGTCAACGCTTCGACTCGATATATAAAATTGTCTATTGACAGCCCTTCTCCCGTAAATTTCAGTTTCCAACCGTTTAAGATGTGGCCTACTTTATCGGGTCTCTGTAGCAGATCGGATTGATAACTACCCTGCGAAAGTGGTGCTGTTCTGGCCGGAGGCATATTAGCTGGAGGAACATCTACCGCTAATCCTATCAATCCATTCGATTCAGTGCACTCATTTTCGATTCCTTGAGGAGTTCCCCGACGACTGACACAAGCTTCGACATTCTCTTCAATCAGTTTGCTTATCTGCTCGGTAAGTGTAGACATGATTTGATTTTGCATTCGATTTATCATATCTGATGTTACCCTATTGGCAGATGCTGATGTAGAAGCCTCCTCATCTGTCGTTCTAGCTGTTGTATTTGAAGCAATGGCTGATTGAGAGCGGGTAATGTAAGCAGGAGGAATCGCAGCCTGTTTGGCAGTTGGTGCGCAACTACTTTTGCAAATTGGACAATTGCCACTCGATTTAAGATGTGTTTTTAAACACGTCTTGTGAAATTCGTGACCGCAGGGTGTTCTTTGCCCGTCACTTGGGCTTTGCACTATTGCAGAACACAGCCCACATACGATCTGATTTCCCACTGTCGTTAAATCTTCTGTTGACCGTGTTAGCGGCATGATTACCAATTTCTTATTACTTTAACACTGCTCAAAATTTACCACTGTCTGAATATTCGAAACACAACTTGCGAGAAAATCAAATTTCTCAATCAGACTAGCCAACTGTGATAATTTGAACAAAAATTATAATAAAAGCTCTCGAAAAAAAATTCATTCATAAATTCAATTGTAATAATATAAAAAAATAACAAAATAATCCGCAATCGTGACCACAAAATTATACAAAATTTGTAATTAATTTATCAATTGATTTAGACAGAAATAAAAAAATGTAAATAATTTATCAATTGATTAAAACAAAATATACCAATGTTGTAAATAATTATTCAATACAAAACTTCATTAATTAAATTGAACCCTCACTTCAGTAAATCTCTTTTATTTTTCTCCTCCTACCTTCGTTTGCGCTTAATAAAATAATAGATAAATAGATAAGATGAAAATCACTCGTGCAATCCAAACACCTTTGAATTGTGATGTTGGTGGCAAACCCTAACTTATAGATCAGCTGCTTGACTCCAACCAACACCATTTTCCAGGTTTGAACAACAAATCGAAGCGATAATATTCAAGACTGCAAACTTTACACGTACCAACTGGCTCGACGAAGTCTTAATTTTCGTATCGAGAATCCAAATTCGCCGTATAAATTGCCATCATGAAGAGTGACCATTACTTTGTCATTAATAGTGGTCATTTTCTGTCTGCTACAGAATAAATGCTTCCAACTACTTGTGACAAAAGCAATAGACAGAAAATTGAAAATCACAGAAAGTTTTGAGTTGCTTTAGTGAATCCTACCTAAGTAAGGCTCCACTTGTTGGGCGCCAAAATAAATTATTATGTAACGGTTGCCTTATTAGTACAACCTCCGTAGGCTGGTGGTATCGGCAAAATGGGCAGCACGTATTAATTCCGGCTACTTCTCGTCGGCTAAGGGGTGGTATTCCTTAATATGCCCAGTTTACGGCCTACAAAAATAATTTATAAATAAAACGTGCAGATACGACGAACAATAATCGACCGGAGAGAAAAAAAAACAACCCATGGACAGATAAAACACAAACAGACAAACAGGAGTACAACGATGGCCCACAGATCTTAAGTGGCCAGTTAAGCCCGCCCTACCTTTGGTCGCCAAAATTCCTGCCTATTTGCATGGCGACCCCTCAAGAGATTACATCCGCTCGGGTTCAACCATATAAATACTTTATTTCATAATTTGAATTAATAATCCTAACATGTAAACAATTTTAAATTAAATCCTAACATAATATACAAGTTATCACACCTAAATAGAATAGAATCAATAAATTTGCAAAATTTGCCTAACTATACACAAAAATAAATAGGAATATAAGTACTAACACTGAATAAAAAAATTTACAAAAAAAAATAAAATAGTATAAAACTTGGTGATTTAAAACCCACAATATTTATTTGCATTCATTTTGGGTTCATTTATTTGACTGGCCAATCAGCTGATTATCAGAGAAGGGAACACTGATCTCCGATAACTCAACGGTTGAGAGATAGGGGAGTTGTAATTAGAGTCTATCGCCAATTAGCGTCAACATTTAACGTGAGTGTAATTTGTGAAAATGTAATTATAAAGTGCGCATATTTTCTTTCAACTTTATCATTCAGGTAAGTGTTTAATAGTTCTAGGTTTTTATATTTTTTCGTGTATATGTTGCATTAAGTGCGGTCAAAATCAAATATATGTATATAAATATAAATTAAAGTTTGTGGGTGTGTATGTGTTGTTTACTCACTCAGCATTTATTTATCCCGCGACGAAAGCGCTTTCGAAGAGGTGCTAGAGGGAAAGAAATTTACATACATATACAATAATTTAATCCGCCATCCTAACTAAAAAAAAAGGAATTCATGCACTTATGTACATAGTTACGTAGGCAACTATATGTACATATGTACCTTTACCCTTTATATTTTTTTCACTGCAACACCACTCACTCTCTCGGATCACTGACCCTTGTCTCCGATCAGCTGATAAATTACAAGACACAGACAAATGAATTCAAATTAAATACGACCAGACAAAGACCCCAATTAAAAATCCTATTTGAAACAAATGTTAAAACTAAATGCATAAAATTTTCCTGAGGGAATTTAAAAATATAAGGAATTAAATAAAATTAAAAAAAAAATTTAAATCGTTTGCCTATTTTATTACGCTAAATTATAGAATATGGCTGCTGTGCTGGAGCGCTGCAAAATTTAATTTTTTTCTTCAATGCCCTTTTTTTTTTTTTTTTTTTTTTAACGGTAAAACCGTAGGCGGGATTTGTAATTTTTGGCGGGATTAAATCGTCTATGCCAACTGGAGTTTTTCCGCCGTTGTTGTTACGGATGAAAATGAGAAATTTTATCCTGTAGCTGGGTTTATAGATGGAAGCGGGAAATTTTATCCCGTAGCTGGGGTTATAGATGGAAGCGGGAAATTTTATCCCGTAGCTGGAGTTATAGATGGAAGCTCCCAGATTTCTGCAGCCGATTGCAGATGCAATCGCCGCTCGCAGATAGAAGAGTTATTAATTCCCAAACTTTTCTCCCAGGTCCACGAAAGTTGCAACTCTAGAACAGTAACTGTTTTAATAAATTTTCCCCATATTATTTCTTTCTGTTCTGAAAACTCACTAGCAATGGTACAGGTATCTATTTATAATTCTATTATTTCACAATCACTGCTTTTCTAACACAAATTTGATTTTCCGATTAGATTCGACTTCGCTTCGGCTGACTTCAAACGACTGATTGGAAATTCAGAAGTTCGATCTAGTCGCCATTTTACCCAGCCTTGGTAGCCTTACAACTCTGCTGTCAATACTACCAATGACCAGAATCGATCATTCGAGAAGAAAAATGGTAAGATAGCAGCGATACTTTTACACAAAAAAATATAAAATTATAATTGCTATTTATCCCTTTTTTTCCCAGATGTTACAGTATGTCGGCTGCAGGAGTTGGTAACCTCGAATTTATTGAGTCAACGATGGACAAAACTCGTTACCTGGAAATTTTAAAGGGAAATTTGCTGGAAAGTGCCGAGAAATTGGGCATACGTGACAATTTCCGATTCTACCAGGACAACGACCCAAAACATAAGTCGGGCATTGTTCAGACCTGGTTGGTATGGAATTGTCCCCATGTCATGCAACCACCAGCACAGTCACCAGACATGAACGTCATTGAAGAACTAAAAACGGCGTTGCTAGAGGAGTGGTCCAAAATTGCTCCAGAAGTCACAAAAAAACTAGTAGACTCCATGCCAAAACGGCTTAAAATGGTGGTGGACAATAAGGGGGGGTCATACCAAATATTAACATAATTATAATTAGTTCTTAGGATAAAAAAAATCTTGAAATTTGGAGCTGGTTGAAATAAGCTGTGACCTTGATTTTTGTTATTATTTCATTATAAGCTTAAAAAAAATATCTAAAAAAATATTAAAATTAAATGAAGCAAATTAATAATAATTTAAGTTAAAAAATGAACATTGTGCGTTTAAATAATTTTCATAAAAAATTTAGTTTAGCTGTGACAGTCCATTCAAGTTTAGGATAGGCACTGGTTGAAATAAGCTGTGAGCCACTGTAGTTTAGTACAAATTGCAGTATTATTAATGTTTTAGCCGTGTGTAATTTCGATTGGCAGCAATTGCAAAATATATAATTTGAGAGGCTTGCTAAACGACAGTTTGAGCATTACATTTGAGTGGCTTGCAATTTAGTGTGATCTGTCAATGTGTGTAGATTTACAACGCAAGATAGTGATTGAGTTGAGATGCTAGTTGCAGACATTATATATTTATTTGGTGTGATTGCTGTTTTCAGCGTTTATTTTGTAATTTTGATTTATATTTTACAGTGTGTTGATATTCTGATTTGTGAATTAATCTAATTGTTTATTTTTTATTTTTTAAGGTTGAATTCATCAGCATGGGCATTTCTGGAGGACAGACTGCAGCGGCGTATGAGGGAAAAAATTGATTAATAATTAATACTATGTGTAGCGTTTAATATTTTTATACCCTTCGACCATTGAAAATGGTCAAAAAAAGGGTATACTAACTTTGTGCAAATGTATGTAACAGGCAGAAGGAGGCGTGGGAGACCCCACAAAGTATATAGATTCTTGCTCAGGATCACTAGCCAAGTCGATTAAGCCATGTCTGTCTGTCTGTTCGGATCTCTGGATGTCCGGATGAACACACAGATCTCAGCTATTATAAAAGCTAGAGACACCAAATTTGGCATGAAGGTTTCTGTTGATCCGGGACAGGTTAAGTTTATATCAAATGTTGGGTGCCATGCCCCCCGCCCCACAAATCAATAATTTCATCTTTTACACTGATTTGCGAGCGACATATAAAAGATACAACATTCTGAGTAAGACAATATTTAGCTAATTATAATACCAACATCATGTCAAAATTCCAATCCGATCGGACAACAAACACAGAAGTTATTAAACAAAAATCTTGTTCGCTTTGATTTTGTATACAGACCAGCCAACTGTGACGTCGTTGCAATGCTCATGTAGGAAAGAAAAGGAAAGAGTATGGAGCGCGTAGCGCCATCTGTTGTTCTTCTCTTCTTTTCTATGCAAACTCATTTTTTGCATTCAAACGCACACTCACACATACATACGTTTGTGCTTCACCAATGAAATGATACACGCAAATACACGCATATACACAGACGCATGTAAGGATTACGTTACGATATTTCTATAAAGTAGAAGTATTGTACAATTATTGACACTACGTTTCAAAAAGGTCGAAGGGTATCCCACTGTCGCGAGCCGCTCGACTGTTGCTTTTCTTACTTGTTTTATTTATAATATTTTAAGTTGGCATAGTCAATTGTCTGTTAGAGACTATGAGTGTTGCTTGCAGCAACAAAATTTATTGTGATGCATTTATGTATAACAAACAGCCTATCAGCTAATATTCAATGTAAGAGAGAATAATCGAGCGTTCATTAGCATAGCAGTGTTTAGCTTATGCTAAAGGGAATTTAGATTTATTGATTAAATTATAATAAAATTTTTAATGGCCATTGAATGTGTTTGTGTCATTTAGCTGATGGAGTATATTATTTCAAATTTGTTGGTTACAGATAATTTGACGTCTGTAATAGGGAGTGTAGCTACTTGTTGTAAAGATATGTTTAGACTTGCTGTTTGTTAAGCTTAATTTAACAGTTTACAGATGTTGTAGTTTGTACATATGTGAGTGTTTACAGAGGCTGGCAGTAGTTTGCCGTTAATGTTACAAATTATATGCACCTGAGCATGCTTAGTTTGACAGTGGTTCAGTAGCTATTTGATATTGGACCAGTAGGCATTTATAGTCTGTTTTTATTGTACTTCAATAATGAATTGTTGATAGTCTTAATTTATTCTGATCTAACTGCATCTCAATTCCTCAAAAAAAAATTTTGTAGGTATCAGGGACGGGCAGAACAGGCGTATGTAATTAAATAAAAAAATATTTGATTGTGTGAATATTTGGTAGTGTTGGAATTTTATGTTGTATATAGTATTGTATATTTTTAAGTTGAATGTTGAGGCAATTGGGGCTTTGCGTGCTGCATTGCGGCGATGAAAATAAATGTAATGTCGGTTTTGCCTGATAAGCCTATATGCAAGCGAGCGATCAGCTGGATTGATTGGCGAGTTGCCTGTTTGGAGTTTATCAGAAATGCAAAAGGCGGTGCCATATTAAGAAATTGTTTATGTATGTATGTAGTGTTGCAGGAATAAATGAGGTGAAGAACGAAGAGCTAGTTGATTGTTTTGATTGATAGGGCTGACATGGGGTTGATTGCATAGTACAAGGTGCTTGCTTCAAACAGGCAGACTACGCAGTGAGAAGAGAGGACACATGTTCGTGCGTATGATGTAGCTGCTAAGGCTAGATTAATAACAGCAGCAGCAGGCTTATCAGGTGGATGAGCCTGCGGTGTTGATTTATTGATAAGCTGCTAATTGCCAGTTGGCAGAAGTTTGCAGGGTCGAGAAGCAATTTGCGATTAGAGTTTTAATAAGATGCAAGATGTAGTTTTAATTTTGTAATTTTTAGATTTCTTATAAATTTTTTAGATATTTTTAAATTTTGTAATTTTATTGAGAGTTATAAGAAGGTAATTAAAAAAAAAAATGAGTACAATTTTAATTTTAATTGTTTCTTCATTACAAAACAGGTTTGCTTATTTATTTTCTATTAGTAAGATACAAATAAGCTTAAGTAATTTATTTCCTATATTATGTTGTATTTCAAAGATATTTTTTGTTTTTTCGCTGAGTGTGTTTGTGTAGAAATTTTATTTGTATTAAGTGTTGTGTGTTTATAATATTTTAACAAATTATTGTAGTGTTCAGTGTTTGAGTTTTCTTACATACTATTAAATTAGTTTGTAATTCATTTACAGTTTGTTTTCCTCAAGAAAATAAAGTTAGTTGTAGTGATAAGTGTGTACCTATTAACAGTTTGGATTAATATTTAATTTACAAAAATATGTTGTCAGGACAATTCTTGTCGCAAATAATATTTAATTTCACCAAAAGTGGCATGAAGTCTCTTGGGTGTATGCATTAATTCGTACGGTTTTTTTTTTCGAAAATTAAGACTCTATTGTGAAAAAATAGTTATACCTTTAATGTTCAAAGTATTGCCCATCGGAAGCTACGATGTTTGCCCATCTTTCTGGCAGTTTGTGGATCCCATCCCAAAAGAACTTCTCCGGCTTGGAGGTCAAGAAAGAATCGAGCCAATTTCTGATACCCTGTTCTGAAGTGAAGCGTACTCCAGTGAGGGCATTCTGCATTGATCTGAACAAGTGGTAATCGGAAGGTGCTATGTCTGGGCTATAAGGCGGGTGAGGTAGAATTTCCCACCCACAGTTTTCCAAATAGTTTTTAACTGGCCTTGCAACATGTGGCCGTGCGTTGTCATGATGAAAAATTATTGATTCGTGTCTGGTCGCATATTCTGGTCGTTTTTCTGCGATGGCCTTTTTCAAACGAATCAATTGTTGTCGGTAGAGGTCCCCATTGATCGTCTGACCCGATTTCAATAGCTCATAATAGAGCACACCCTTGTGGTCCCACCAAATACATAGCATAACCTTGGCACCATGGATATTCAGCTTTGCCGTGGATGTCGATGGTTGGCCGGGCTTCACATACGATCTCTTGCGCTTTGGGTTATCATAATGAATCCATTTTTCATCGCCAGTGACCATCCGATGCAAAAATGACTTCTTTTGGTGGCGTTGAAGCAACATTTCCGACATGCAGAATCGACGTTCGACGTCTCTTGGCTTTAATTCATAAGGCACCCAATTTCCAAGCTTCTGGATGAATCCTAATGAATTTAATCGTCTGGAAACGGTTGCTTGATCAACTCCTACTACTTTTGCAAGTTCTTCTTGCGTCTGGCATGCATCTGCTTCGAGCAATGTCTCCAATTCATCGTCTTGAAATTTTTTCGGCTGTCCGGGTCGTTCTCCGTCGTCTAAGTCGAAATTGCCCCTTTTAAACCGTGCAAACCACTTTTGGCACGTTCGTTCGGCTAAAGCATGGTGACCATAAACGTCCAGTAAAATACGATGGCTTTCGGTAGCACTTTTCTTCATGTTAAAGTAGTGAAGAAGAACTCCCCGCAAAAACACTTTATCTGGTACAAATTTCGACATTTTCAAATGAATTAAACAAATTGTTGTTCACGCTAAAACAAATGACATCTACTGAAAACGACGCAAAATGACAGTACCTTTGAAATGAATATAGCCACAGATGAACACGACGCGAAATAATACTAATAGAGCCCTCTCTTAGAAAACCGCACGAATTAATGCAACTGTAGCTGATTAATGTATACGGAGACTGGCGTAGAGAAGGTAAGTTTGCTGCTCCTTTCAGCGCGCTTGATTTCATCAATAGTGTCCTGAATTTGTCTGGCCATCCTTCTAAGTTGCCTCCAGGATAAGTATTCCTCGGTTGATGATAATGTGGAGAGGTGATAAGATGCTGTCAAAGCAAAGCAGCATGAGTGGCGATTTAAGTGCAAAGTTGACGGGCAGAATTTTTAAAAACTTCTGCTCATGGCATTGCTGTGCACTGATCGAGTTCTTAATTTCGAGAAGGTTGCTCTTGAGAGTTTTCATATTATCCGAGAGCTTTTTGATCGACATTCGGTTGACATCAGAGGGAGTGCAAGTTGTAGAAGATGCACCCTCTTGTGTATCTTTCACGTCCAACTCCGGATCTGAGCGGATATACGCCTGGGCTTTGGTAGGAGGGCTCAGTTGAGCAATCTTATTATAATGAAAGAGGGCAGCTTCAAATTCACTGCAGCCTCTGTAAGATGCGGTATGAGCTCCCGAGCAGTTAGCACATTTCGGCTCTTCGTTAATGCTCTTCTTGCAGTCGTGAGTGGGATGTTTGCCGGCGCATTTTACACAAACGAATGGCAATGAGCACTGATTTTTAGAATGTCCAAACTTTTGGCAGCGTTGGCATTGAAGAAGTTGAGGTCGCTGAGGTTCAATTATGACCTTCTGATTGCCAAGCTTTTCGACGCTGAATATATCCTTGGAGTTGTTCGAGATTTCCAGGTGAACGGCGAATCCGTGATATGCCTCGCCGGTCGCACGGTTCATGACAGCGTTAACGGATCTGACATCGAATCCCAGGGAAGACAGCTCACTTCTAATCCACTCTGGGGAGGTGTCTTTGTTGAGGTAACGGATGAATACTTTGCATCCACCGTCATCTTTAGGTTTCTGCGAGATCGTCGATATTTGTGATGCTCTGAGAAACTCCTGTAGTTTTTTGCGAGATGCTGCGTCCCTGCAGTGGACTTCGCATCCTTGCTCAGTGTCCTTTGTAAAAAAGTCACTGTGGCCAAGGGTATCTTTAACACCTTTTGTAATCATAGAGACAGAGTAATTCTCAGTGATTATTATTAGCTTTGGCCGAGTAGCTGCCGATGGCCAGGAGCAGTAAGGAGCTTCATCCTCTGATTTGCTGCTATTTGTTTTTTCAGCAGTGAGTGCATCCTTAGGGCTTGGCTGCTGAGCAGGCGTCTGGTGTTGAGTAGAGGCTGGCTTTGCGGAGCAATAAGTGTCATCGTATGGCGTGAGTCCAAAGAATTCATCGGAAATAGTGGCCTGAACTTTTAGTTGCTTCGACGTGATAGGTAGAGTAGGCAATGTTGCCAAGAGTTTTGAAATTTTGGCCTTTCTGACAGTTTGTGAGGCACTGCCACGAGCAGAAGTTGCTGAGTTAGACGCAGCTTTTGCTGCGGGCAAGTTTAGATGCGCTATCACAGTCATTGCTCTCATCTGAGGAACGTTTTGTGAGCCGACGACATCAATGTCGCAGTCGGAGCCAGATAACGAAGATGGTGGGGCAGCATCAGTTTCAGAAGCATTGGAGGCCATTATATCAGTCGAAACTGATTTCTTGGTGATGGCAGTTGGGGTCTCCACAGTATCTGGAGCCGCTGAGTGAAGACTCAGTGTATGAGCAGCATTTGTAGAGGCCTCAGTGTCTGCAGCCTCCGTGTCTGACGGTGAAGTGGTTTGGGCAGCACCGGTGACGCCTGATGAACAAGCCGTTGGTGCAGCTTCTGTTGAATGATTATCCAGAGCGCAGCTTGGCTGAGTGCCGACGACGTCAATCTCTTCTTCAGTCGGAAGAGATTGTTGAGTTTTTAAAGATTTTGGCTAAGTTTTTGTCTTTGTTTTTATAACTAGCCATTTTAAATTGATTTTAATTGCAATTTCTTTTTTAATGCGTAGCAGAGCAAAGCGAAGCGAAGTGAAGTGACGCAGTTTTGTCAATTGGCCGTTATGCTTTGTGTTGTATTTCCGCGGGAAATTGTTGTATGTGTGTGAGTATATGTGTGGTGGCTTTAGAGATGGGTTTAAGTAAGTAGAGTATCGATAATACTGGGTTTTTTTATGAATGTATTTGTATATGTATTTGTAGCAGGTTGGGTATTTTATTTGATTCTGCTTTGTTGTGTTATGGTTTGGTCACTTTGCGTAAGTCTGTTTTAATTTCCTTCCTAATTGTGCGTAGCTTGCATTTATTATTGAGGAAAGAACTGTAATATTTATTATTATTTGTTTCTGTTTCAGATTATTGTATGGCGGAGCAGAGAAGCGCTAGTTTATGAGTTGGAGGAAACATACTTTTTATTTCTTGTGCTTAGATTGCTGTTTGTTTACATTGCCACAGCTTGGTTCAGGTAATGAGAGAATAATTGTCAGTTAAGAAGTTAAATGTGCAATTTGTGTTTTTATCGTATGCTTTCAGATACACGGCATCTATATAAGGCCAAATTGTCACCAATTATTCATGGCAGTAATCAGACCACCGTGAATGCTATTAATGTGTGTTTCATTTCCTTGGAGTGAGTGATCAGCATTGCAGCGTTTATTTGTACAAAAGAAGGGGCTGCTTTACCAAGCATTGTCATGTCCATTTACAGATTGTGTTCTTGATTGACGCAAGCAAATTGGTTAGGGTTAAGATTGTCGTCGCGAAGAGAGCGGAATCTTGTTGACATATATATGAGGCCAGGTGTGTGTCTCAGGTTTCCAAAAGATTCATCCATCTTCCCGGTTTCAAGGAAGTGACGATAGGCCGGTTGATTTGATACCAGGGATGCCGGGCGCCAGGGAAGAAGTGAGAGGAGTGATCAGTAGGGTAGAGAGCTTCATTGTCTGTAGAAATATTGGAGTGCGGCTGGTCACCGCTGGTGGAGTTATCATGTTGAGGATTAGTGATCCTTTGGATTGGGAAGCAGTTCTGGAGCATATCCAGGTAGTGAGGCGAAGACGGGAGGGTCTGTATGGGTCCATTGCAAGTTTCCTAGCTTCCGGATTGTCATGGTGGAGTAGTCTGTCGACATATTTCCGACTCATGGTGGAGAAGACTTCGTCAACTTGTTTGACTTTTAGGTCTGCGTGTAGTGATGCATTCCTGACATGCCAAGAGGCTCCTGTAATGAGTCGGAGGGTCTTGTTTTGAATGACTCTTATGCGAGTCATTTTAATGTTGCTAACTAGTGATCCCCAGATCGGTAGTATTGCCATATGCGAGCAATCAGTTGCTTGTATACTATGACTCTTGTTTTCAGTGGCAGCTTGCTTTCTCTGTTTCGCAGCCAGCTTAGCTTTTTGATACGAGCACGGAGTTTGATGACGAGGGCTAGGATATGGTGCTGCAGTCCTAGTTTTGCATCAAGTTTTATGCCCAAATAACACCTAACACACCGTTTGGATTTATTGGCTAGTTGTATTCCGTTGAATTTAGGGGAAGGAGGTGTGTATGGATCAGCTGGTATTTCGCGAAGAGTGTGCATAACGTGGGCAGTTTTGCTGACATTGACAGTAATGCACCATTTATTGGCCCATTTCAAATAAGATTCAAGATATGTTTCGACTCTTCTGATAGCAACAGAGTGTATAAAGGAAGATGAGATTATAGCTGTATCGTCAACGTATGTGGCGATGAGCGATGTGTTTGGATGTTCTGGTGAGGGTATGTCCGACGCGTAGACTATATTGAGTATTGAGCCCAGTACGCTACCTTGAGGCACTCCTGCAGAGATTCTTTTCGTGCTGCTAACCGAGCCATCCGTAGTTTTAACTAAAAAGGTTCTATCCGTGAGATAATTGCGGATGATTCTATATAGGGATTGAGGGAGGACGCTACTCAATTTAAAAAATAGTCCTTTGTGCCAGACTCGATCAAAGGCTTCTTTAATATCGAGATAAACTGCTGAGCAGTATTCACTGCGTTCAAATGCTTTGATAATGTATTCAGTGACTCTTCCGAGCTACTGTTCCGCACCATGCTGTTTGCGAAAACCGAATTGATGGTTAGGGATTGCACAGGCAAAGGCGTCATGCTCAAACATACGTTTGAGTAAAAGTGTTTCGAAAATTTTTGATATTCCTGAGAGGAGGCTAATGGGCCTGTATGAGGATAGTTGTTCGCTCGGTTTGCCAGGCTTGTGAATCATTTTAATGACAGCATGTTTCCATTTGCTGGGAAAATGATCAAACGCAAGCATTTTGTTGAATAGTAAAGCCAAGTACTCCGTGGCTATGGTAGGGAGAGCTCTGAGAGTCCTGTTTTCAATGTTGTCACATCCAGGAGATTTTTTGCTTTGAAGGAGCTTAATCTGGTCCTGTATTTCAGAGGCGGAGAGGTTTCTAAATGATAATTCTATATCATTTGAGGGGTCAAAGTGTTCAGTTCAATATTAGAGAGGTCAGTTGGAGAGGTAGTGATGATGGAAAAGGAAAGGACTTAAATTTGTTAATGCCCTCATTCAGTGGTAAAAGATAGCACTTTGATTTATTGAGTTGTGGCGTGCAGTACACTTCAATAAGTAAGGGAAGGTGGTCTGAGCTTAGGTCGTGAACTGCTGTAATCTTTAGCTGATCACGGTCGAGGCCACGACATACTCAAAAGTCAATCGCTGAGGGCGAGCTACGAGTGTTGGTAGAGTAGTGCGTTGGAGATCCAGTGGCAAGAATGTTCTAGTTGTGTGAGTGAACACAACGTAATAGGGCTGCTCCTCGAGCGCAGGAGCGGGCATTGCCCCACCAGTAGCTTTTTGCATTCCAGTCTCCTAGTATCAGAAAGCGTTTACCAAAGTTGCAGAGCAGCTCGTGGAATTGATTTGATGTCCATCCTTCTTGTGGCTGCAGATAAGCTGCAGTTATGTTTAAATTTTCGCCGTTGTGGAGGACAATTGAGATAGTAGAGCATTGAATTTTATTGGGCATGTCGATGTTGATTGAGATATGCCTAATTGAAGTTTTAACAAAGATAGCAGCTCCGCCTCGTCTGCGATTCCAGTGGTGGTCGGCTGTGTATTCATAATATTCTTTGATCTTGAAGTTGTCGGCACTGATGAAGTGCGTTTCAGACACAACCATGATATCGACGTTACGGCGGCTGATGAATGAAGTAAGGTCGGGTAATTTGCCCTTGAGACCAGCAGCGTTCCAGCACGCTATTTTTAGCGGTGGAGTAGTGTGGGGATTACTTGTTGTTTGGTGTCTGGTCATTTGGTAAAGGTTAAATAGCTGCCTACATCTCCGATTTTTTTAAATTTTTTTCACTGATAGGTCTATATTTATCATGAATTTAGGTGAAAGAATTATTTGGCGGTCGCTTCTAGTTTTTTTTAAAATTAATTTTGAAAATAATTAAATTAACATGTATTTTGTTGTTGCCTTTTTGTGCAAGGCGCCAGTCTGCCTGCAACATTTTGTGACGGTACAGTGTCCAACAAACCGATGCATTTGGAATGAAAACTAAGTGTTTAGAAAAGGTGCGCTGCAGGCGAAAAATTTTTGATAAAATAAAATCGCGATTTTCTCCGTTGACGCCAGTTTTCCGACCAACGACTTCTCGATTCATGCTCCGAAATTCTCACCCAGTAGGGAACTCATAAAATAATATATTTTTGTGTATGAACAACATTTCGTTTGAATTAAATCGCTTGTGGGACACAGTGCGCATCGCTGTGACGTTTTACTCAGAATTAGCCAACAACAAAATACATGTAAAATTAATTATTTTCAAAATTCAATTAAAACCAGTCGAACGCTACAGTCAGGTGCTGACTGTAGAAGGCCATGGATTATACTTCCGTTATTAATAATGAAAAATATATATTTTATATTCTCATTATTTAATTCATTTGACAGACAAAAGAATAACACACAAACAATGCAAAAAGAAGACAAGAAGTATAAGCATTAGATAGAGCGAGAGGGCAATAAATTCATGTGAAGTTGACCAGTAGCTCAGTGGAGTGTGTGCTGGATTCGAAGACCAATGAATGTTGACAGTGGTCGGGTTCGATTCCTGCCGCGATCAATGTGTGACATGTTTTCCTTTTTTTCTTTCTTTTCTATTTAATAATTTAAACAGCAACAAAACAATAGTTTTTTAATTTTTTGGTACGCAACATATTTAATTAAGAAGAACACTTTTATAAACTGCCGAATGTTGCACAAATCTGACAGTTGCGTACTTACGCCGAATACTGCAATTGATGTGTGTTAGAGCGGGACGACAAAACATAAATGTGCAAATGCAGACATGCATGTATCGGCGTCCCGCTCTAACATACGTAACTTATTGATTGTCTTAAATATTGCAAAAAAAACAAGAGATTTAATTTTTGAAAACTATTTTTATTGATATTTAAATAAATAACTGATAACTACAGTTATTTAATTAAATACGAGTATCAATAAAAAGCTTATAAGCTTATAAGAATAACAAGGAAGAAAAGCAACAGTCGCGCGGCACGCGCTGTGGGATACCCTTCGACCTTTTTGAAACGTAAAGAGTCAATAACTGTACAATACTTCTACTTAATAGAAATATCGTTACGTAAGCCTTTATATGCGTCTGTGTATGAATACGTGTATATGCGTGTATCATTTCATTGGTCAAGCACAAATGTATGTATGTGTGTGTGTGCGTTTGAATGCAAAAAATGCGTGTGCATAGAAAATAAGAGAAGAACAACAGATGGCGCTACGCGCTGGCATTCTCTTTCCTTTTCTTTCCTACATGAGCATTGCAATGACGTCACAGCTTGCTGGTCTGTACGCAAAATCAAAGCGCACAAGGTTTTTGTTTACTAACTTCTGTGTTTGTTGTCCGATCGGGTTGGAATTTCGACATTATGTTGGTATTATAATTAGCTAGGTATAGTCTTACTCAGAATGTTGTATCTTTTATATGTCGCTCACAAATCAGCTTAAAAGATGAAATTATTGATTTGCGTGGGCGGGGGCGTGGCACCCAACATTTGAAATAAACTTCACCTGTCCCGGATCAACAGAAACCTTCATGCCAAATTTGGTGTCTCTAGCTTTTATAATAGCTGAGATCTGTGTGTTCATCTGGACATACAGACATCCGGACAGACAGACAGACATGGCTTAATCGACTTGGCTAGTGATCCTGAGCAAGAATATATATACTTTGTGGGGTCTCCCACGCCTCCTTCTGCCTGTTACATACATTTGCACAAAGTTAGTATACCCTTTTTTGACCATTTTCAATGGTCGAAGGGTATAAAAATATAACCAAAAAAAATAAAGTAATTCGAACTCACGCACGCAGGACCGCTGTCTGCCACTCTAACCACTAAGCCACTGCCTCATATTTTTATAGATCGGCTAAGTTGCATTCTCAGCTAATTCTGTTACCATTCTATGCAAATAAAAAGTTTTGTAAAATGCTGTGTGTCCGACGATTCGAACTTCGGTATGATGCGTAAATTAGGTCTTAATATACGCATAAGTATACGTTCAAATTGAGTTTAATTCGGATCATATCTCGCTTATTATTAGTCCGATTTTAATGAAATTTTCAGAAAACACCCGTGGCAATGTATTTGTCATGTGAGATAAACAACTTTTGTTGTTGGGTCTATATTGTGTATATTAAATTGTTATTACTGATTTACAGAGGCGGGAAGGGGCGTGGCCGAATTTCAAAAAAACTTTGAGACACTGCAATATACACGGATATTCTCACAAAATTTGAAGACTCTAGCTCTTATAGTTTCCGAGATCCAGGTGTTCATACAGACAGACAGACGGACAGACAGACAGACAGACGGACAGACAGACATGGCTCAATCGACTCGGCTGTTGATACTGATTCAGAATATATATAGTTTATAGGGTCGGAGAAGCCTTCTTCTGCCTGTTACGCACATTTGCGTTCCGACAAACACAGTAGTCCATGAATTTTTTAAAAATCCATGGCCTAAAAAAACTAGAAGCGACCACCAAATAATTCTTTCACCTTAATTTATGATAAATATAGTCCTATCAGTGAAAAAAATTAAAAAATAATCGGAGATGTAGGCAGCTATTTAACCTTTACCGGTCATTTTTATTTTTATTGATGTTGATATTAAAGTGAGCGGAGGTCTTTAGTTTGTTGACGATTGAGGTGATCATATGAGAGACCTGGGTAATACATGTTTTGACTGCTGCTGTGTATTCAAGGAGTGTTTGATGTTGGTAGCTGTATGTGTCTGTCAGAATTGACATGAGTTTCTCCAGCTCGTTGGTTAGTGTGTAGTTGAAGTGCTCCTGGGAGGGTGTTTGCCCATTCTCCACAGTAGGAGGAGGTATATTCTTAAGGAGAATTCTGTGTTTCGTGTTATTGTTGAGTGCATGACGCAGCAGATTAGAAGCGAAACCCTGTTGCTGTTGTTGACAAATGTTTTGCTTCCCCTTTTTGAGGGAGTTGTAATTATACTTGTTTTTGCCAGCCAGAACTTCTGCGTAGCCGAGGTTGTTGAAGTTGCTAGAAAATTTCCTGAAGTTTGGGGTCAGGGAATCATCTGCTAGTAGCTTAGTTGCCTAACATTGGTCCAACCAATCCAAAGACGACAACTTCCATCAAAACTTCTCTAATAACAAATACTCAGTAAAACCAATAAACTACACACCCATCCCATCAGCACAAATAATAGAGTCCGATATTACACAGCTAGAACTACTATCAGCACTTCACTCTCCAAAGGAACAACTCCTGGCCCAAACCGAATATCCTACCCAATGATAAAAAACACCTCCTTCTCTATCAAAACTGGAATAACCAAACTTTTCAACATTATTTTCAATAATTATATTCCACAAACATATAAAACCAGCCTCGTCATCCCTACATATATTAAAACCCAACTCAAACAAAGCATTAATAACCAGCTATAGACCGATTTCTCTCAACTGCTGCATAGTAGATTTGTTGATTTGGGTTCGTTTCACGGACTTGGTTCATTAGTTCACTTTTCGATGAACTATAGTTCATTCTTTAGTTCGTTCGTTCGAGTCTTTTTAGTTCGTTAAATAGTTCAATCTTTAGTTCATTGGTCTTTTGTTCTTTTGGTCTTTGAGTCTTTTGTTCTTTTGGTCTTAGAGTCTTTTGGTCTTCGTTGGACAAAATCTTGTTTTATCTAATTTTGCCATTCTTCGCGAATTTTTTCAACTTTCGATCGTTAAAAGTAATTGTTGCAAATAAATAGGGTTGCATGTGGTATTGAAAATATTGTATGCCTTATTCTGTTCAAATTTAAATTATAAAAAAAAAACACGCGCGGAAAGACCAAAGGACTTAAAGGCCAAAAGACTCAAACTCCAAAAGACTCAAAGACCAAAAGACCAAAAGAACAAAAGACCAAAAGACCAATGAACTAAAATCAGGGATTTAGTTTGTTAGTTCAGTTTGAGGATTAGTTCAATCGAACTTGGTCTGAACTAAACGGAACAACTCTACTGCCTAGTTAAAATCTTAGAAAAAATAATAGCCAAACGACTCCGGTGGTTTGTCACCAAAAACAACTTTTTAAACACCAACCAGTCCGCCTTCAAGCACGGCAAATCGGTTTCAGACAATCTGCTTGCAGATCATTTGATAACCAAGTCGCTAAGATACAAAAAAACATACATATGTCTATCATTGCTCTTGATCTTTCAAAAGCTTTTGATAGAGTTGGAGTGCACAGCATTATCGACCAGCTATGCAGTTGGAAAGTTGGCCCCAAAATAATAAGCTTCGTTGGAAACTTTATGAAAAACAGAAAAATTAAAACTGAATTTAAAAACGCAATAAGCCAGACATACCCTCTGTTTAACGGTATCCCCCAAGGGTCGCCAATGTCTGTAATCCTTTTCCTTATAGACTACAATAGACTCGCAAACATCATAAGCCTTCAAAAAACATACACTGCCTACGCAGATGACTTTGTCCTTATTATTCCCCTCAATAACAAAAAAAAACCAAACATATAACCTCGATATCCTCTTCGCCACAATTCAAGAATGGGGTTCATATTCAGGAGCATCCCTCTCAATACAGAAATGCCAACACCTCCACATCTGCCGAAAACAAAACTGCACCTGCAATATATTATCAACCAACATTCAAATTCCCTCCGTCTCAGCTCTAAAAATATTAGGATTAACAGTAAATAACAGATATAAATGGGACTCACATATAAAACATATACAAACAGCTCTTAACAACAAAAGTTTGTTGTTGTAAAATCATAAATCACACACACTTACCACCTGAAAAATGGAAAAATCGAAGATAGCTTTGATGGCCATACCGCAAATTGAATATGAAAAATGTTTCAAGGATTGGATCAAGCGCTGGCATAAGTGCGTTGCAGTCGATGGGGAGTACTTTGAAGGGGACAATATCGATTTTGATGTATAATCTTGTATTTTTAATTTTCTGAATAAATTCCGGGAACTTTTTGATCAAGGTAGTATCAATATAACAAAAGCAACTCTAATTGCAAAAATAGACTACGCACTTTTTTATATACGGCCACGTCCCTAAATCAACGCTCAATAAATTAAAATCACCATTAAATGCAGCCATACGCATATCACTTGGAGCACTACCCTCAACCCCTATCTCAAACCTACTTTCCGAGGCCAACATACCTACAATAGAACAAACAAGAGCAACAGTCGAGCGGCACGCGACAGTGGGATACCCTTCGACCTTCTTGAAACATAAAGAGTCACTAATTGTACAATACTTCTAATTAATAGAAATATCGTAACTTAAGCTTTTATAAGCGTCTGTGTATGAATACGTGTATATGCGTGTATCATTTCATTGGTCAAGCACAAATGTATGTATGTGTGTGTGTGCGTTTGAATGCAAAAATTGCGTGTGCATAGAAAAGAAGAGAAGAACAACAGATGGAGTTACGCGCTCGCATTCTCTTTCCTTTTCTTTCCTACATGAGCATTGCAATGACGTCACAGCTTGCTGGTCTGTATACAAAATCAGAGCGAACAAGGTTTTTGTTTAATAACTTCTGTGTTTGTTGTCCGATCGGATTGGAATTTTGATGTTATATTGGTATTATAATTAGGTAACTATAGTCTTACTCAGAATGTTGTATCTTTTATATGTCGCTCGCAAATCAGCTTAAAAGATGAAATTATTGATTTGCGTGGTCGGGGGGCGTGGCACCCAACATTTGAAATAAACTTCACCTGTCCCGGATCAACAGAAACCTTCATGCCAAATTTGGTGTCTCTAGCTTTTATAATAGCTGAGATCTGTGTGTTCATCTGGACATCCAGACATCCAGACACCCAGACATCCAGACATCCGGACAGACAGACAGACATTGCTTAATCGACTTGGCTAGTGATCCTGAGCAAGAATATATATACTTTGTGGGGTCTCCCACGCCTCCTTCTGCCTGTTACATACATTTGCACAAAGTTAGTATACCCTTTTTTGACCATTTTCAATGGTCGAAGGGTATAAAAATCGAAGTCACTATACCTTTGTAAAAGGTAACCAATTTAGCTGATATATGTCCAACCATTTCTAGGCCAAACCGGTTTTTGCTCGAAAGCTAACGGTTCTTTCTAAAAATACCTTCAAAGTTGTGAACACGTGTTCTATTTGTAAGTCAAAAATTGCATGCATGCACATTTTGTAGTTCAATGCCAAACTTTGAAGAGCTCAAACGTAGAAAGTAGTGGTCGGATTTTATTCAATTAAAATGGAATTTGAAGCTAAAGGAATTTACTTTAAATCCATTTAGAAATAATAAGCTAATATGTTAAATCGTTTTTGTAAAATAAATTTTATAAAAAGCATTTTTTTTGTCATTTTGTGTGCGTCTTGTTCATGTTTACTTAAGCTTTTAGTTGTGACCCCCCTCGCTCACGCAATGTGAGTATTATCATTGTATTAATCAATGTTTTTAGATAATTAATATGTTAAGTGTAGCTGCAAATAGTTGCAAATGTGCCCGTAATCTTCAATATACAAACACCACCTTTATGTATTTTAAGGTTAAAGTTGTGACTCGAGTTCAGGTTTTCTTTTTGTTTACGATGTTTTTTTGTTTTCTTCATTTGTGATTGTGTTTGTCTTTGTATACACCCTTGCATATCGTTTTTATTATACCCTTCGACCATTGAAAATGGTCAAAAAAAGGGTATACTAACTTTGTGCAAATGTATGTAACAGGCAGAAGGAGGCGTGGGGGACCCCACAAGGTATATATATTCTTG
>JAECXB010000613.1:0-13945 GCA_018151435.1 Zaprionus africanus
GAGACAGTCTACACTTCTTCTGGCCTTGGCTTGTGTGCTGGCTTACCTGAGCGTAGCCCACGCTCAGTGCTGCCGTGCCTCGCTGACAATGTCCTACAGGATTGCAAGTGGCAACTGTGCTGATGCTGGTGGGCGTGGCAGTGGCAGAGGCTGCACCATCACTATCTGTGCCGATGGCAGGGCTCAGGTGGGCACCTATTGTGGCCGCAGATCGTGCAACATCTTTGGCTGTGCGTGTAGGGAGGCTGCCTCTCTGGTAATTGGAAGGAAAGTTTCCTCAACAACAACCGCGGACGCGGCATCACTGTTACCGGCGAACGTTGGAACACATAGAAGTAACGACTCACAGAAATAAAAATACTATAAATGAGCAGAACCTAATTGTTAATAATGCGTTCTTTTTTTATCAACGAAGGGATTTTTAATTTATTGCGTTGATGACTATTTTGAGGTGGGATTCAAATCTTAAGGCAAATCTTTAAGTGTGAATTTAATCTTCAACTTTAAGAAATAAACAAACTACAATATTCTTATATTTTACATATATTTTATAAATCTTAAAGAGATGTTTTAATTCTTTATCTCAATTAATATATCCCCGCCCAAAATTTTAATGTTCAGCGTATTCTGTGTAGCATATTTTATGGCGCCGATATGAAAACCTTTTCGTCACTTAGTAAATTTCTTTTACGACATAACCTAGGGAAGCGTGCCAGGGCCGACACCGTACACCCTATACACATACATATGATCAGCTGTCAAATTGCCGAACACAGACCCCAATGATCTGTAGTAACTACTTTCGCGTTTATGCAGCCACAGATGTTCTCCAGCTGTTCGAAAATTGGGCTTACCGCTGCAACATTTCTTTAACTCCAGACAACTGTTTCTCTGTGACCTACACCTTAAGAAAAGGTACTTCGCCAAGTGTGTTTCTACACGGAGATCTATCAACCCACTCGGACGCTTATAAATACCTTAGTGTCACTCTGGACAAGTGACTTACCTTTCGGCACCACGTTTCGGATGTAGCTTGGCGGCTCAAAGCTAAAGCGAACAGCATGAGTTGGTTTCTCAAGTATCTAGTAATCCTAGCTTCCATATGGAAATATGGGAATAATAACTGATGCAACTTGGAATATACGCTATAAGGATAAAGAAGATGAGCTTCAAATACCCAAAGCTTGCGTTTTTATTAACCGACAATCAGCCGTTTACATGGATATGCTTGGAAACCATGCGAACCGATTGGCCCGAAAGCTTTTGATAGGAATGCGCTCACGGGGTTCAAAAGAAAGAAGAAAGCTCAACCGAACACACCCTACTGATCTGGCTAGCAGATTTATGTAAATGTTGTACTTAATTTTTCAATATTTTCTTTCACCAAAATTTAGGTTTATTTATGTAAATATGTACATATTATTTAGAAATAAGATTTACACTAAAGTATAAGTTTTTAAATATAGTAACAGTAGCTTTAAAAAAATTTAAAATTAAAAATAAAAATAAATTTTTAAATATGTTTATTGTCTAATTCTAAACAAATAAAAAGAAATAGTTTGGTAAGTAATGTTTTTGGATAGAGAAATAATGTTTCAGTCTGCAAACTTGTAATTATTTTCAATCAATTTACTGAGGACAAAGGAATCGTGTAGTGGTTCTAAAAAAAATGACACGTTAAAATTCATATATGTGGGTATTTATTATAATAGTATTAACTTTATGCACATTTTAAAACAAATTTTATAAGATATGATAATTAAAGATCGTGGTTGTTTCACGGCTTACCATCGTCTTTATCTTCGTCTTGTTGTCGCTATCGCAGCCAAACAGAGAAAAAGAAGACTCCGCTGCCTTCATACGAGTATATTACTAATTGTTTATTTTTCAATATAAACACGGAATATACTGCACATGTATATTCTATTTACACTGTACGGCTTTATTGTCCAGCAGGTCAATAACCTATTACTGAATGTTAAGCTGAGAATGAAATGCATTGTCAATGAAAGAATTATCATTACGTTTATGCAACAGTGAAAGAAAAAACAAAACCGTTTATGATCCACAAGTGACTGAGTATAAATAAATCTCACTTTCCGAGTACCCTATCAGTTCTTATCCAGTAAAAACCAGTCGAACGCTACAGTCAGGTGCTGACTGTAGAAGGCCATGGATTATTATTCCGTTATTTATAATGAAAATTCTGCTTTTTAGTTGGAAAAATTTAAAAATATAAATTTAATATTCTTATTATTTAATTCATTTGACAGACAAAAGAAGAACATATAAACAATGCAAAAGCAAATAGACAAGAAGAATAAGCATTAGATAGAGCTAGAGGGCAATAAATTGATGTGAAGTTGTACAGTAGTTTAGTGGAGTGTTTGCCGGATTCGAAGACCAAAGATGTTGACAGTGCTCGGGTTCGATTCCTGCCGCGATCAATGTGTGACGAGTTTCATTTTTTCTTTCTTTTCTATTAAATAATTTAAGCAGCAACATAACAATAGTTTTTAAATTTTTTGGTACGCAACATATTTAATTAAGTAGAAAACTTTTATAAACTTTGCCGAATGTTGCACAAATCTGACAGTTGCGTACTTACGCCGAATATGGCAATTGATGTGTGTTAGAGCGGGACGCCGAAAACATAAATGTGCAAATGCAAATGTATCGCCATCCCGCTCTAACATTCGTAACTTATTGATTGTCTTAAATGTTGCAAAAAAAACCTGAGATTTAATTTTTGAAAGCTATCTTTATTGATATTTAATTAAATAACTGTCGTTTTCATTTAAGCATATGAGTAAAAAAAAATAACCAAAAAAAAAGTAATTAAAATAAAAAAAGCGTCAAGCCGGCCCCGCGCATGGGATTCGAATTCGAACTCACGCACGCAGGACCGCTGTCCGCCACTCTATCCACTAAGCCGCTGCCTCATTTGTTATCCGATCGACAAAGTTGCATTCTGAGCTAATTCTGTTACCGTTCTATGCAAATAAAAAGTGTTGTTAAATGCTGTGTGTCCGACGATTCGAACTTCGGTATGATGCGTAAATTAGGTCTTAATGTGCGCAGAAGTGTACGTTCAAATTGATTTTAATTCCGATCATATCTCACTTATTTTTAGTCCGATTTAAATGAAATTTTCAGAAAACATCCGTGACAAGGTATTTGTCATGTGAGATGTACAACTTTTGTTGTTGGGTGTATATTGTGTATATTAAACTGTTATTACTGATTTAAAGAGGCAGGAAGGGGCGTGGCCAAATTTCAAAAAAAAACTTTGAAACACTGCAACATACACGGATGTTGTCACAAAATTTGAAGACTCTAGCTCTTATAGTTTCTGAGATCCAGGTGTTCATACAGACGGACAGACGGACAGACAGACAGACAGACAGACGGACAGGACAGACATGGCTCAATCCAATCGCCTGTTAATACTGATTCAGAATATATATAGTTTATGGGGTCGGAGATGCCTCCTTCTGCCTGTTACGCACATTTCCGTCCCGCACAAACACAATAGACCATGCATTTTTTTAAATCCATGGCCTAAATATGAGACAGTCTACACTTCTTCTGGCCTTAGCCTGTGTTCTGGCCTATCTGAGCGTGGCTCACGCAGAATGCTGCCGTGCCTCGCTGACAATGTCCTACAGGATTGGAAGTGGCAACTGTGCTGATGCTGGAGGACGTGGCAGTGGAGGAGGCTGTACCATTACTATCTGTGCCGATGGCAGGGCTCAGGTGGGCACCTATTGTGGCCGCAGATCGTGCAACATCTTTGGCTGTGCGTGTAGGGGAGGCTGCCTCTCTGGTAATTGGAAGGAAAGTTTCCTCAACAACAACCGCGGACGCGGCATCACTGTTACCGGCGAACGTTGGAACACATAGAAGTAACGACTCACAGAAATAAAAATACTATAAATGAGCAGAACCTAATAGTTAATAATGCGTTCTTTTTTATCAACGAAGGGATTTTTAATTTATTGCGTTGATGACTATTTTGAGGTGGGATTCAAATCTTAAGGCAAATCTTTAAGTGTGAATTTAATCTTCAACTTTAAGAAATAAACAAACTACAATATTCTTATATTTTACATATATTTTATAAATCTTAAAGAGATGTTTTAATTCTTTATCTCAATTAATATATCCCCGCCCAAAATTTTAATGTTCAGCGTATTCTGTGTAGCATATTTTATGGCGCCGATATGAAAACCTTTTCGTCACTTAGTAAATTTCTTTTTACGACATAACCTAGGGAAGCGTGCCAGGGCCGACACCGTACACCCTATACACATACATATGATCAGCTGTCAATTTGCCGAACACAGATCCCAATGATCTGTAGTAACTACTTTCGCGTTTATGCAGCCACAGATGATCACCAGCTGTTCGAAAATTGGTCTTGCCGCTGGAACATTGCTATAAGTCCAGACAAGTGTTTCTCTTTGACCTACACCTTAAGAAAAGGTACTTCGCCAGGTGTGTTTCTACACGGAGACCTATTAACCCACTCGGACGCTTATAAATACCTTGGTGGCACTCTGGACAAGCGACTTACCTTTCGGCACCACGTTTTGGATGTAGCTTGGCGGCTCAAAGCTAAAGCGAACAGCATGAGTTGGTTTCTCAAGTATATAAAAATAACTGATGCAGCTTGGTATATACGCTATAAGGATAAAGAAGATGAGCTTCATATACCCAAAGCTTGCGATTTTATTAACCGACACTCAGCCGTTTACATGGATATGCTTGGAAACCATGCGAACCGATTGGCCCGAAAGCTTTTGATAGGAATGCGCTCACGGGGTTCAAAAGAAAGAAGAAAGCTCAACCGAACACACCCTACTGATCTGGCTAGCAGATTTATGTAAATGTTGTACTTAATTTTTCAATATTTTCTTTCACCAAAATTTAGGTTTATTTATGTAAATATGTACATATTATTTAGAAATAAGATTTACACTAAAGTATAAGTTTTTAAATATAGTAACAGTAGTTTTAAAAAAATTTAAAATTAAAAATAAAAATAAATTTTTTAAATATGTTTATTGTCTAATTCTAAACAAATAAAAAGAAATAGTTTGGTAAGTAATGTTTTTGGATAGAGAAATAATGTTTCAGTCTGCAAACTTGTAATTATTTTCAATCAATTTACTGAGGACAAAGGAATCGTGTAGTGGTTCTAAAAAAAATGACACGTTAAAATTCATATATGTGGGTATTTATTATAATAGTATTAACTTTATGCGCATTTTAAAACAAATTATATAAGATGTGATAACTAAAGATCGTTGTTGTTTCACGGCTCACCGTCGTCTTTATCTTTGACTTGTTGTCGCTATCGCAGCCAAACAGAGAAAAAGAAGACTCCGCTGCCGTCATACGAGTATATTACTAATTGTTTATTTTTCAATATAAACACGGAATATACTGCACATGTATATTCTATTTACACTGTACGGCTTTATTGTCCAGCAGGTCAATAACCTATTACTGAATGTTAAGCTGAGAATGAAATGCATTGTCAATGAAAGAATTATCATTACGTTTATGCAACAGTGGAAAAAAAAACAAAATCGTTTATGATCCACAAGTGAATATAAATAACTCTCACTTTCCGAGTACCCTATCAGTTGTTATCCAGTAAAAACCAGTCGAACGCTACAGTCAGGTGCTGACTGTAGAAGGCCATGGATTATTATTCCGTTATTTATAATGAAAATTCTGCTTTTAGTTGGAAAAATTTAAAAATATAAATTTAATATTCTTATTATTTAATTCATTTGACAGACAAAAGAAGAACATATAAACAATGCAAAAGCAAATAGACAAGAAGAATAAGCATTAGATAGAGCTAGAGGGCAATAAATTGATGTGAAGTTGTACAGTAGTTTAGTGGAGTGTTTGCCGGATTCGAAGACCAAAGATGTTGACAGTGCTCGGGTTCGATTCCTGCCGCGATCAATGTGTGACGAGTTTCATTTTTTTCTTTCTTTTCTATTAAATAATTTAAGCAGCAACATAACAATAGTTTTTAAATTTTTTGGTACGCAACATATTTAATTAAGTAGAAAACTTTTATAAACTTTGCCGAATGTTGCACAAATCTGACAGTTGCGTACTTACGCCGAATATGGCAATTGATGTGTGTTAGAGCGGGACGCCGAAACATAAATGTGCAAATGCAAATGTATCGCCATCCCGCTCTAACATTCGTAACTTATTGATTGTCTTAAATGTTGCAAAAAAAACCTGAGATTTAATTTTTGAAAGCTATCTTTATTGATATTTAATTAAATAACTGTCGTTTTCATTTAAGCATATGAGTAAAAAAATAACCAAAAAAAAGTAATTAAAATAAAAAGCGTCACAAGCCGGCCCCGCGCATGGGATTCGAATTCGAACTCACGCACGCAGGACCGCTGTCCGCCACTCTATCCACTAAGCCGCTGCCTCATTTGTTATCCGATCGACAAAGTTGCATTCTGAGCTAATTCTGTTACCATTCTATGCAAATAAAAAGTGTTGTTAAATGCTGTGTGTCCGACGATTCGAACTTCGGTATGATGCGTAAATTAGGTCTTAATGTGCGCAGAAGTGTACGTTCAAATTGATTTAAAATTCCGATCATATCTCACTTATTTTTAGTCCGATTTAAATGAAATTTTCAGAAAACATCCGTGACAAGGTATTTGTCATGTGAGATGTACAACTTTTGTTGTTGGGTGTATATTGTGTATATTAAACTGTTATTACTGATTTAAAGAGGCAGGAAGGGGCGTGGCCAAATTTCAAAAAAACTTTGAAACACTGCAACATACACGGATGTTGTCACAAAATTTGAAGACTCTAGCTCTTATAGTTTCTGAGATCCAGGTGTTCATACAGACGGACAGACGGACAGACAGACAGACAGACAGACGGACAGACAGACATGGCTCAATCCAATCGCCTGTTAATACTGATTCAGAAAATATATAGTTTATGGGGTCGGAGATGCCTCCTTCTGCCTGTTACGCACATTTCCGTCCCGACAAACACAATAGACCATGCATTTTTTTAAAATCCATGGCCTAAATATGAGACAGTCTACACTTCTTCTGGCCTTAGCCTGTGTTCTGGCCTATCTGAGCGTGGCTCACGCAGAATGCTGCCGTGCCTCGCTGACAATGTCCTACAGGATTGGAAGTGGCAACTGTGCTGATGCTGGAGGACGTGGCAGTGGAGGAGGCTGTACCATTACTATCTGTGCCGATGGCAGGGCTCAGGTGGGAACTTTCTGTGGTCGCCGCTCGTGCAACATCTTTGGCTGTGCCTGCGGAGGGGGCTGTCTTCGTGGTAATTGGAAGCAAAGTTTTCTGGACACTGTTACCGGCGAGCAGTGGAACTCGTAGTTCGTATAAGTCACAGAAATAAATCTAACACCCAAGACACAAAACTGAAATGAATAAAAACAAAAATAATGGGAATGCCGAGAGTTTCATACGTTTCCAATCAAGAATATATAGGTACATTTTGTGGGGTCTGTCATAATATGGACTCTGCAAGAATATGACAAAACATATTTATCGTAATTGACATTATTTCATGCTTCAAGTCTTTTTTTCAGGCGTTAAGAAATGTGATGGGAAAGGCGATTTCCATCGGGATTTCAATCGAAATAGTTAGAATCGTAATGGATCATATTTAGTGCATCATCCAATAGTTATCATATTACATATAAACTCGTATATTGGCTATGTTGTCAGAATGAATCATTCAATTGAACAATTCCCTATTGACATTATCATATATACAAATGTTTATCTTGAACTTTTGTAGTAATCATCAGCTCAGTTGTCATTCTATTATCACATACTTAATACTTAATTTTGGGATTCTACGTTAAATAATTTAGTAATAAGACCAGATTTGTTTTGTAGAGATACATTAATGTGTTAACTTTTATTTATGCACCAGCAACAAGCCACTCTCGTAAGTGTCAAAATCAAAAAAGGAAGTATACACCGAGTCTTGAGGTGTGACCGAATAACTTATGAACTATAATGCCATTTTCGGTATTTTATTAAATACTAATTCGGGGATATTTTAACCTTGTATTTAACACTTACTAACATATTGCAGCAGTAAGATCAATGCGCGGTTGTAATTGTATTCTCAGTAAGACTCATTCAATCGGGAAATTGTATTCTCAGTAAGACATACAATCGAGTAATTCCCGAGAATGTTTGTGCATTCGCTAAGCAATCAATTTGAAATTGTCTTATCACGCGCGGGATTGGATGACCCCAATAGTTTGCAAGTATAAATACTTCGATCACTGCTTGAATGGATATCAGATCGTAATCGGAGTCGATAATGAAACAAGCAACTAGCATTCTTCTGGCTCTGGCCTGTGTCTTGGCCTACCTGAGAGTGGCCCAGGGTGAATGTTGCGACACCTCGCTGATATTGACCTACTCCATTGGAAAGGGCACTTGTGCCGATGCCGGGGGATTTAAATCAGGAGATGACTGCATCATCAATATCTGTGCCGACGGTAGGCCATTTGATGGTTTGTTCTGTGGACGTGGTTCGTGCAACGCATCCGGATGTGACTGCGAGAATGGATGCATCACTGGCCACTGGAAGCAGAGTTTCCTGGAAAACAACAAAGGTCGCGATATCAATGTGACGGCCGAGGAGAAGAATGCTGAAGTTTTCCTTGATGTATAATGGCACAATAAATTTACTACTCATTGCAATCTCGAATGTGTGATGTTTTTTAATACCATAAATTTCATGAAGCTCAGAATATATCCGAAATGCCAAAAGCAGAAATATAAGGCAAATACTATACAAGCAATATCGTTCCAACATTAAAAATAAACTTGAGAAGCTTTTTGTTCGGGGAGTTTCACCTTAAATCAGGTTTCCTACCTTTACAATTGGTGGGATCTGTGTACTCACACAGCACTATGGGCAGAAAGCCCAGAATTTCTGCGTAAAGTCAATTTTTTTATGTGTTAGGAACAGGGACCGAAAATAATGATTATTTGGTTTTAATTCAAATGAAACCAGTCGAACGCTACAGTCAGGTGCTGACTGTAGAAGGCCATGGATTATTATTCCGTTATTTATAATGAAAATTCTGCTTTTAGTTGGAAAAATTTAAAAATATAAATTTAATATTCTTATTATTTAATTCATTTGACAGACAAAAGAAGAACATATAAACAATGCAAAAGCAAATAGACAAGAAGAATAAGCATTAGATAGAGCTAGAGGGCAATAAATTGATGTGAAGTTGTACAGTAGTTTAGTGGAGTGTTTGCCGGATTCGAAGACCAAAGATGTTGACAGTGCTCGGGTTCGATTCCTGCCGCGATCAATGTGTGACGAGTTTCATTTTTTCTTTCTTTTCTATTAAATAATTTAAGCAGCAACATAACAATAGTTTTTAAATTTTTTGGTACGCAACATATTTAATTAAGTAGAAAACTTTTATAAACTTTGCCGAATGTTGCACAAATCTGACAGTTGCGTACTTACGCCGAATATGGCAATTGATGTGTGTTAGAGCGGGACGCCGAAACATAAATGTGCAAATGCAAATGTATCGCCATCCCGCTCTAACATTCGTAACTTATTGATTGTCTTAAATGTTGCAAAAAAAACCTGAGATTTAATTTTTTGAAAGCTATCTTTATTGATATTTAATTAAATAACTGTCGTTTTCATTTAAGCATATGAGTAAAAAAATAACCAAAAAAAGTAATTAAAATAAAAGCGTCACAAGCCGGCCCCGCGCATGGGATTCGAATTCGAACTCACGCACGCAGGACCGCTGTCCGCCACTCTATCCACTAAGCCGCTGCCTCATTTGTTATCCGATCGACAAAGTTGCATTCTGAGCTAATTCTGTTACCATTCTATGCAAATAAAAAGTGTTGTTAAATGCTGTGTGTCCGACGATTCGAACTTCGGTATGATGCGTAAATTAGGTCTTAATGTGCGCAGAAGTGTACGTTCAAATTGATTTAAAATTCCGATCATATCTCACTTATTTTTAGTCCGATTTAAATGAAATTTTCAGAAAACATCCGTGACAAGGTATTTGTCATGTGAGATGTACAACTTTTGTTGTTGGGTGTATATTGTGTATATTAAACTGTTATTACTGATTTAAAGAGGCAGGAAGGGGCGTGGCCAAATTTCAAAAAAACTTTGAAACACTGCAACATACACGGATGTTGTCACAAAATTTGAAGACTCTAGCTCTTATAGTTTCTGAGATCCAGGTGTTCATACAGACGGACAGACGGACAGACAGACAGACAGACAGACGGACAGACAGACATGGCTCAATCCAATCGCCTGTTAATACTGATTCAGAATATATATAGTTTATGGGGTCGGAGATGCCTCCTTCTGCCTGTTACGCACATTTCCGTCCCGACAAACACAATAGACCATGCATTTTTTTTAAAAAGCGATTTCTCTTATCGACCATCCTCCGTATTCGCCTGATCTATCATCATGTGACTATTTTTTGTTTCCAAAAATGAAAAGCAAGATGAAGGGAGCATTTTATGATGATATCCCAGCCATTCAGGCAGCCGTAACCGAGGTACTGAAGAACATTTCTATAAATGACATAAAAAATCTATGCATGCGCTGGTTGATCGTTCCAAACGTCGTGTTGAGTCAAATGGAACCTATTTTGAATAAATAATAACTTTCAAAGATAACATAATGTGTATTTTATTTTATATCCAAAAAGTTAGGTTATTTTTGGGTTTTTTTATGGGAGGAATGTTGCCAGAGTGACTCATTCAATTGAACAATGCCCTATTGACATCATATATACAAATGCTTACCTTGTTTTTTTTAGTAATCTTCAGCTCAGTTGTCATTCTATTATCACATACTTAATACTTACTAACATATAACGCATTGCAGCAGAAAGACCAATGCGCGATTACAATTGTATTCTCAGTAAGACTTATACAATTAATCGGTAATTTCCGAGAATGTTTGTGCATTCGCCAAGCAATCAAATTGAAATTGTCTTATCAAGCTCGGGATTGGATGACCCCAATAGGTTTGCAAGTATAAATACTTCGATCATTGCTTGGATGGATATCAGATCGTAATCGGAATCGATAATGAAACAAGCAACTAGCATCCTACTGGCTCTGGCCTTTGTCTTGGCCTACCTGAAAGTGGCCTCGGCTGAATGTTGCGAAACCTCGCTATTAATGATCTACTCCATTGGAAAGGGCACTTGTGCCGATGCCGGGGGATTTAAATCAGTAGATGAATGCGTCATCAATATCTGTGCCGACGGAAGGCCATTTGATGGTTTGTACTGTGGACGCGGTTCGTGCAACGCATCCGGATGTGACTGCGAGAATGGATGCATCACTGGCAACTGGAAGCAGAGTTTCCTGGACAACAACAAAGGTCGCGATATCACAGTGACGGCCGAGGAGAAGCATGGTGAAGTTCGCTTATAATAATGGAAAAATAAATTTACTACTCAGTGCAAACTTTGACTAATAATTACTTTGGCTTGTAGTGTCCTCTTTATTAATTCAAATATATCTACCAAGTATGAGAATATGTGCAACACTCGAATTGGTGATGCTTTTCAATACCTTTAATTTCATGAAGCTCAGAATATGTCCGAAATGCCTAATGCAGAAATATAGGGCAAATACTTAACATGCAAAATCGTTCCAATATTAAAAATATTCTTCAGAAGCTTTTTGTTCAGGGAGTTTCACCTTAAATAAGGTTTCCTACCTTTACAATTGGTGGGATCTGTGTACTCACACAGTTAGCATGGCACGGAAAGGTAGTTGGTTGGTCGGACATGGCTAATTGTTTTCGGTAAAGGATCAGGATCAAGACCACATACATATTTTTATTAAATTTAAAATATTTAAACGTATGGTCTTTAATTTTACTGGCACTTTCGCTTTTTTACAAAACTTTTAGTTTCATTTATGTATTTACATAGTTGCTGTAGCAATACAGATAATAACATCTAACATAAAGTTAATTATTTTCAAAATTGAATTAAAAAAAAACTAGAAGCGACCGCCAAATAATTCTTTCACCTCAATTCATGATAAATGTAGCCCTATCAGTGAAAAAAAATTTTAAAAAAATCGGAGATGTAGGCAGCTATTTAACCTTTACCAACCTCTGTTTAAAATTATTTCAGTTGATAATGAAGCAGACTGAAATGAAATACATATACATATACATATGTATGTAAAATCTTTATATTTGTAGGTTGATGTTGATGAAAGAAAGCGCGCATTTGTGATTCTATTTGTATATTGTAAATTATTAAACGTTAATTAATATTGTAGATTAAATTCTCTCAGAGAGAGCATTCAGGTCAAGAGATTTCAATCCCAAATTGCGGAGTGCGCTTGAGCTTGTGTTTTTTAGTCAAGATTTATTCAGCTTCGCGATCGGTGCTTTTGTTTTATTCCTGGACGCGTTTAACTTGTGCTGACTTTGAATACGGTAAGTTACAATATCTTTAAGGCAAGACCTCACTCTATTTATTAGGCCATGGATTTTAAAAAAATGCATGGTCTATTGTGTTTGTCGGGACGGAAATGTGCGTAACAGGCAGAAGGAGGCATCTCCGACCCCATAAACTATATATATTCTGAATCAGTATTAACAGGCGATTGGATTGAGCCATGTCTGTCTGTCCGTCTGTCTGTCTGTCTGTCTGTCCGTCTGTCCGTCTGTATGAACACCTGGATCTCAGAAACTATAAGAGCTAGAGTCTTCAAATTTTGTGACAACATCCGTGTATGTTGCAGTGTTTCAAAGTTTTTTTGAAATTTGGCCACGCCCCTTCCTGCCTCTTTAAATCAGTAATAACAGTTTAATATACACAATATACACCCAACAACAAAAGTTGTACATCTCACATGACAAATACCTTGTCACGGATGTTTTCTGAAAATTTCATTTAAATCGGACTAAAAATAAGTGAGATATGATCGGAATTTTAAATCAATTTGAACGTACACTTCTGCGCACATTAAGACCTAATTTACGCATCATACCGAAGTTCGAATCGTCGGACACACAGCATTTAACAAAACTTTTTATTTGCATAGAATGGTAACAGAATTAGCTCAGAATGCAACTTTGTCGATCGGGCAACAAATGAGGCTGCGGCTTAGTGGATAGAGTGGCGGACAGCGGTCCTGCGTGCGTGAGTTCGAATTCGAATCCCATGCGCGGGGCCGGCTTGTGACGCTTTTTATTTTAATTACTTTTTTTTTGGTTATTTTTTTACTCATATGCTTAAATGAAAACGACAGTTATTTAATTAAATATCAATAAAGATAGCTTTCAAAAATTAAATCTCAGGTTTTTTTTTGCAACATTTAAGACAATCAATAAGTTACGAATGTTAGAGCGGGATGGCGATACATTTGCATTTGCACATTTATGTTTCGGCGTCCCGCTCTAACACACATCAATTGCCATATTCGGCGTAAGTACGCAACTGTCAGATTTGTGCAACATTCGGCAAAGTTTATAAAAGTTTTCTACTTAATTAAATATGTTGCGTACCAAAAAATTTAAAAACTATTGTTATGTTGCTGCTTAAATTATTTAATAGAAAAGAAAGAAAAAAATGAAACTCGTCACACATTGATCGCGGCAGGAATCGAACCCAAGCACTGTCAACATCTTTGGTCTTCGAATCCGGCAAACACTCCACTAAACTACTGTACAACTTCACATCAATTTATTGCCCTCTAGCTCTATCTAATGCTTATTCTTCTTGTCTATTTGCTTTTGCATTGTTTATATGTTCTTCTTTTGTCTGTCAAATGAATTAAATAATAAGAATATTAAATTTATATTTTTAAATTTTTCCAACTAAAAGCAGAATTTTCAT
>JAECXB010000620.1:0-14300 GCA_018151435.1 Zaprionus africanus
GAAAGGGAATCCAGTTAAAAGGGCAAAGGCAAGTAGATTTGATCCTTGAGAGAGATTGAGAATAAAACGAAGTGAGTGTATTTATGGGGAATCTTAGTAGAGCAACAAAAGAGTTACTTAGAAGACAATGCGGGGCTCTTTATATAAATGTATCTCTTATAAATATCTTTATTTCTGATGTAATTACTTCTTATTTATTTAATTTATTTAAAAGTACAAATAAAAAATCATTTAAAGACCAAGTAATTTTGTTAACTGTTCCTTATTAATTTTCTACAAATTACTTGTACCTTGTATTGGTAGGGTTTCCTTCCTCAATCTTAAAAAAAAAGAATAAAAATATATTTTTAATAATAATCCTAATTTCTGCCGATTATTCGTATAGCAATTAGATATTATATAACACTACTTTTACTAATTTGAAAACTAAGCTTAGACTATTAAATGACGTACATAGTCATTCCATTTTGGCGATATCTTTAGACAATATATAATTCACCGATAGTTTGTTTCGTTGCTACACGATATATCGGTATCTATATGGAAACAATGCATTGTATAAATTATATATATATTACGATATTCCAACTTTTTTGAACTCTTAAGAGCATAAGAGAGCCTAAATACGATTTCTTGAGTATGGCTGCCATATTTTTACAATCTACAATAGTTAGCTGATAATTTATTTGGTCGTTACACGATATATAGGTCTTATATACTACTTTAAACGTAACTACAAATGACAACAATATATTCTTGTTATTTATTACAGTCCTCTGACTTTTATGAACTCCTTACAGTATAACAGCAACCTTGCGTTATCTTTAAAATTAGTCATAATTGGCCGATAGTTTGTTTAAAAGATACACAATATATCGCTCTTATGTGCTATGAGTCGAGTAAATACATTGTGTAGAATAAATGTTGCATGTTTTCCTAGTTTCATCAAGAAGACTCAAACTCAGGTAGCAGCTCCAATTGTAATGTACATACAGAGGGTCCTATCAGGACAGGTTAGTTCAGACTGATAAAGAATATATCAAACATTGTCAGAGATATTTAGAACATATCTAAGAACTTTACAAAGTCTACTTCTCATTCATAACTTGCCTTTCTTTACAGCTTTGCTAGCATTAATGCCTCTACTGCTTCATCTTCCTTGAGATGTGCCATGCCTTTTATGCCTCTCCTCCCTTTGCTTCCTCCAATTAGTCTGCACTTGTAGCCTAAGGAGCAGTTCAGTTAAATCTGGAAACTGTTTGGAAATAGCAATAAGAAGAACCCAAAAGATCAAAAGACATAGAGAGACAGAAAGGGAGAGAGGGAGAGGGGGGCCACGATGAGTCGAGTGAAAGAGGAAGCTGCAGTGTGCGGCGCAGTGTTGACAGGCTGTCAACATGTCGTATGATTAATGTGCTCCCAATGCAGTTGCAGTTCGAGGCGCTTTAATGAAATGATAAATTGTTGCCATGGCCAACAGAAACCAATTTCCAGCTTAATAAACCGACCAAAGCTTTGCGGTTACGGACACAAACTCGGCCCCAGCTCAGCCCCAGCTCGGCCCCAGCTCGGCAGCGGCAATGTGAGTTTGCCTCAATTAATTCGCCTGCAGAAACTTTTTAGCCCCGCCACGTCAACGCATTGCATGCACCATTTCCGCTTCACTGTGCAGCAGTGTGCGTGTGTGTGAGACTGTGTGAACGTGCAACGTGTGCTGCACGCCCACTTGACACGCCCTTTGACCTTTTGCGGCGGCCTGTCGTGAGTGCCATGTCCGTTGGCAGCGCCCCATTTGATTGATTGAAACTGCAGTCCGCACTTGCCCCAAGTTGCAGTTGCATTTGCAAGTCGTGCAGGTGCCGAGTTGCGACCCGGTCAGGCAAGCGGACAAGCTTCAGCGACTCGGACAGCACGGACAGCGCGGACAGCCGTAACGGACGGCGGACAAAGTGCACAGTTTAGCGCCAATTATCGACGATCTTTGCACTTTGGTCAATATGTGCGATGCGATGTGTTTAAATGAGCAAACTGTCTGCAGTTGGGCAGGGTGGGCGATAAGTAGGGGTATTCAATTCAATTAAATTGATATTTAATTTGGGTTGAAGAAGGTTTGTTACGTGAATTGTTGGGGGATTTTTATGTTTATTAATATGGGAAAGATATATTAGGTCTATACAGCATAGAGGGTTGAAGGGTTAAAAATACATATAATTAATAATAATAAGTCTAGTTTTTAACTTTATAAATATTCTTAAATAATTTCATGTTTTAATTTTGTGTTTTTAGTCCTGAAATATATTGAAAAATAAAATAATCGAGCCAGAAACTATGGGAAATAATAATAATAATTATAATATATTCAAAATATCATATTAGTATATATGTACAATTGATGTTCCATAGGAAATTGATATATCATAGCAGTACCTCATACATTAGTCGTTTCTTTGCGGAATTTTATCAGTATCAATATAAAGAATTAAATAAATAATTAAATATTTTATGGGTAATCAATTTATCATTTCAGTTTACACATTTCTTGAACCAGGAATAGTATAATTTACTTAATTAAAAACTTTTATTATATATTAAAAATATTATTTAATTCAAAATGTATAATTAAACATTTATTTGACATTTGACCGACCTTGGCGTGCTTTTTTCGGTCTTGGCTCACCTAGGCTTTTCCATTGGGAAGATTGGGCTTTGTTTTCGATATCATAACCATATACCCATGATCCTTCGCTAGTTATGACCCTTTTGAGTAAATCTAGGCTACCGTTGACGTTATACAACAGCTCTTCAGCGATGCTCATGCGACGGTTCTTTTGGTCAAAAATTAGCAAACCATCGCCGAGAATAATAACACTTATAACCTTTACGCCTCCCAACACCAAACAAAATATGCTATACCCTTAAAACTTGGTACACATGTTCGGGAAAAGTGTACCAACATAACAAAACAAAATATTCAATAATCAAAATTACATTGCCCGCGAAATTTGAGTCCGTCACCTTACTTTTTGAACACACCTCGTATACATGTACCATACATACTATATTCATGTATAAAGTTGAATACCTCAATACACTTACATTTAATACTTCAATATACCAATATATCCACCCCAATCAATGTGCAGTTGCTTGCTGAGCCGAATCCAATTGAGCTGTGTCTGAGCAAATACCTATTCTGCTGACCATAAGTGTACAGAATGTCTCCCTGTATTTATTGCCACATCAGCTGCATTACTTGCTGGGTAAACTGTCACTGCAGCTTTGAGCTGCACTCAAGTGATGAGTACAAATCGTCGATTAACTTGCGCAAATCAGGGCAGGCACCTAGGAGTACCTTCTACCCCCTGGTATACCCGGGGATACTTTACCCACTCAGTCAATTTCCTGTGCGATTTCAAATGCAAAACTAATAACAGACGACACGACTAGACACGATGCGACTCGCTTGGCCGAGATTGCCAATGCAGCCATAAATGCGTCATAAACAGGGGCAGTAGGAGAGCGGGGCAGAGGGGGCAAAGGGGGGACGCAGGGTAGATGAGACGAGACATGGCCAGAGGCAACTTGCTGCAGCGGCAACAACATAATAAATTAATTATATGCAACATCAACAACTCGAGCCCCGATTGCCAGTAAACCCCCGTCTCTCCCTCCCTCCCCCCTCTCCCTCTGCTTGCCTGCTGTGTGGCATGTCGTGAGCGTGAGCGTCTATTAGCAGTCAACGTTGACGATGCACCACAGCCAGATCTGCCCCGCCGATCGCGCACTGTGCCGCTCCCAGTGGCTGCCACTCTTGACGCAGACGAGCGCGAACAAACAAGGGGCGTGGCATGCACAAAGAGTGGCGGGGGGAGGAAATAGTTTAGCATGTGTGGGGCACTGCGAAAGGCGAGATGGGGCGAGCTTAGGCTGGGGCCCAGGCCAGACCAGACCCGGGCACGGGCAAGGGGACGAGGACGGGGAGGGGCCAGTCAAACAGGCAATCCATCCATCAGCCGCTGGCAGACAGCAATTGCAGGCTGCACGTCGATGTGAATACGCTAACAAAACGGGGTCAATCGGTTAACCCATTAAGCTTGCCATCGAAACGATTAAAGACTCGCAGCTCAGCTCTCCAAGGCAAAAGTTAAACATTTAAAAAGTTATAAAAAACAGCTGTTAAAGAACTTTTTTAATTCGAAACGTGATTGAGATTAGTCAGTGAGGCACTGAAATATCAATTACAGTAAAAACTCTATGGATAGAACTAATTTACATTAAGAAAACAGTTTATTAGAATGTTTATATTCTTTTATTAACAATATGTAGTAATATTTAGTTACAATATTAGTTCTAAAGGAATTCGATGTTCATACAAGAATTTGATGCAGATAAAAATATGTTTGAATAGTAGAAAAGATTTGCCAGATTAATAATAAGAATAAAGAATGAATGAAAATTCAATTTTAATGCTCAAAACTTCGAATGGTTTTATTACTTAATTTTTTCCACTATCAATTTTCATATAAAAATATATTCAAATTTTGTAAATCTGTAGCAATTTTAAGAGTAATTAAAGGAAAAGGAAAAATTTAAGATAAAATAATTTAATAGAAAATAAACGAAAGTTATTTAAAGAATGGAGAGATTTATTTGCAGGTTGATTGATTTGTTAGACGAATTAAGGATTATTTAAAATTAATTTAACAATTATTTTCATATTTAAATATACTCTAATTTTGTAATTCTGTAGCAATTTTAAGAGTAATTAAAAGAAAAGAAAAATTGTAGATAACTAAATTAATAGAAAATAAAGAAAGTAATTCAAAAAAAGGATATTTATTTGCAGGTTGATTGATTTTTAGGCGAATTTGGGAATATTTAAAATTAATTTAAAATAATTGTTACAATATATTAAACCTTTCTTTTGATAAGTTCTGTATGACAGCAATGTGTCGGCTATAAATACCTTAATTGTTTAAAGTTAAAGTTTAGTTGTTTAAAATGTTCCAAATCATAAAATAGGTCGTTCAGCCATTTAACCAAATAAAAATATCGTATTATTAACCAGTCGTAAACTTAGGAATAATTTCAAGTAGTCTTCATATGTTAAACATTTCAAAGTCTAAAGATTCCCAAAATTGAGTTTTACTCATGCGTACAATCTAAAAATGCTCTATATGTGCTTATTTTTAATCTATAACTTTATTTTTGTAACTGAAATTTGTACATAACCTAGAAAATACTGTATACTTTTAAAGAAAACAGTTCACCGGCACAAAATCTTAGAAAAATCTTTATAATCTGAAGTAAAATAGTAAGAACTAAAAATATATCAATGATATATGTATGTATGTATCCGCTGCTGCTTGTTTAGCAACACAATCATTATCTAATCTCAAACACATCTCACCTTCATCAAGCTACCTCTACATACATTACAAACATATCTATATCCAGTGTATAAGCTGTTCGATCCATAAATGTTTCCTTCCATTACCGGTATAATATTTCACCTCAACTTCTTGTTCTGCTGCTTCTTCTTCTGCTTTAGAGACAACCCAAGAGTCTGGCACAAATGTTGCTGACGTCTCTGAGACTTGAGTAAAGGGAAGGGAGGGAAAGGGAGAGCAGGCGGGGAAGCATTTCTTCTGCAGTCTAGCTAGTCTTCTAGTCTGTCTTCTTGTGGCGTTCTGATTGGAAAATCAAGTGTGCGCATGTTTGCCTGCTTTTAATGGGCGACTGATGGTTGCAACTCCGCTAATTGCGAATGCTTGACGCATGTTGCAGGCACTCGGCTCAGACATGGACAGCAGCAACAACAGCAACAACAACACTTGCAACAACTGCGACAGGCAACAGGCAGGCAGCAGGCAGGCCAAGTCGCTTAGACAGTTCAGCCAAGTCATCCAGTCGGCCAACAATCAAGTGGCAGCCCACGAGGGATGGGGCAAGATGAAAGAGAGAGGGAGGTAGTGAGGGAGGGGGGAGCGAGGGGGCAGTACAAGCAGTACAAGAGCTCCTCCTCAGTTGCACAGCTCGGTGCGTTGCGTGATTTTTAATTAGTTTTCTAAGAAATTAAATTGTTAATTTGATCGACGCATTTTCTGCGCCGTTCCCGTTGCTAAGTGGCCGCTCGAGTTGCTGTTGCTGTTGTTGTTGTTGTTGCTGCTGTTGTTGTTGTTGTTATTTGGCTCTTTGTCTACTCATTAATGCCAATTCTGGCGCGCCAGTGTTGACGCCTGCCGAGACATGACAGGCCCAACACCGAGGAAGAGGCAGAGGCAGGGGCGGAGCGAAGGGCGCGTACGGACACTTGGGGCCGATCTTCTTGCACTAAGTTGCGATTTTATGGCCCTTGTGCGTGGTGCTGTGAGAGGGGCAAGTCGAAAATATCATAAAATATACATACACGCCTATGGCCCATACAGATCTTGGGCGAAGATAACGCAGGCAGGCAGAAACACTCCACTGAGTGCAGTTATTGGAAGTAACCACACATGAATTGCTTTTATATGAGCGGAAAATAAAACCAAGTGCGTGAGCATTGTATAGGAAGAAGTGATGGACTGGCAAATGCTCTGCAAACATTGAAGAATAAAGTAGAGTAGGAAAAAATAAAAAAATTACTTCTATTACATTTCATTGAATTATTATTTTTAATTTAATTAAAATATGTGCAAATGCTTTTATTTAAAAACTGATTTGCATTAAGAATTTTATTTGGTTCTTTTACTTTTGCATTTCAATTGGTTTTAAGATTCAGAACTTGCAATATGTTAATGTTGAATAGCAACAGGGGATGGACTGGTATATGCTCTGCAAATATTGAAGAATAAAGTAAAGGATGAAAAAGAAAGTACTTTATATTAAAATTAAAATTTAATTAATTTGAATAAGTTATTAATTTATATTATTAAATTGAATTTATTGATATTATGTTAATAATTAAATTGTTTATATTTCAAAACTTGCTTTTCATTTAGGAACCGCACTTTTTATTTGGTTCTTTTGCGATTCAGAACTTACATTTACAAATATTGTAATTTTATAATATGAAATAAAACAAGTTTTTATAAAATTTAAAAAATTAAGGCGTATTCTTTCTTTTTCATTTACCAATCTTAACCTTTCTTAATTATACCCAATATCTTAATTATGGTAATCTAATAAAACTATACAACGTAAGTATAAATTTAACAAGGGGAAAGAGATATGGTCGAGCCCAGAAATGATTGTGTAAATCAATTACCTATGCAAAAAGAGTGACTGTGTAGACAAGGTAGTGTACAAAAGCTGTTTATGAGTAGTTAAACTAATAATGTAAATTGAAAAGGTCCCATTAAAAGAAAGTATTAAGTTCTTCTTACATTCAACTAAAAGGGAAGTAGTAGGTCCCATAAATTATATATATTCTTGTTTCTATCAATTGACTAGTTAATTAAGTGGGCAATCACTAAATCTGTCTGTATGAACGCGTTAATCTAAGCAACTATGAGAGGTAAAGCAACCAAAATTGACATGGAAATTCCTGTAAGTTGAGGGAGTAAAGATAAAACTTCAAACCTGGTATATAGAGCCCACAAACCAGATATATTGATACAGTAAGCAGCTAATCGGATAAAAGAATTATGGGCAAATGATGACTAGAATGCTTGATAAAGAGAAGTCTATTACTGTACTTAGGTATACATATAGAACACGCTTATGTTAGTTATGTATCTGTGTTTAGAAGCCTTCACATTTCTGGCCAATTTCTGACAGACTCCACATGCAAATTCAAGCTACGCATCAGAGCAGGAAAAAAAAGGCCTGAGTTTCAGCTTTGACATTTCCAAGTCAATTAGGTCTAGATTATCCATGCAGGGGGGGGAGAGTACTGTAACGCACAGTGGAGCCAGCAGAGCATGGCCAAGGTTGCCGGGGGTTGCCGGACTATGCAAATTGGCGCAGTTGGGCAACTTTCGCCAGGCAATCAATCAACAAAACTGTCAGGCTCAGAGCGCTGCTTTGTGGTCTGCTTCGATGTCGATGATGTTATCGGATTGTGTGCGAGTGCGAGTGTGTGAGTGTATGTGTGTGTGTGTTGGGTGCCTGTGGTGGTGCACTGTGGTGCATGTGCATGTGCCACTCGGCAGGCAATTAAGCCCGAAAATGCCAATTAACCTTTGAATGCCATGCACGGCCACGTAGTCCGTCGCTGCATTGTGTACTTCACTTCAGTACAGTTCGGGCAGAGGCATGGAAGGTGGCAGGGAAAGGGGGTAGGGGGTACCCTGAAAGATAAAATAATTACCCAGACGCATAACTCGAAAGTAAAATATGAATTTAATTTATGCACGCACACAGCGAACAGGGCAGGCAGTGCAATTTATCCCACACGGCTTTTGGGCCCAGCTCAATCGGAGCAGCAGTCCTGCCTGCCGACCCCGCTCCGCTCCGGCTCCTTTTCCTCCTCCTGCTCCTCCTCCTGCTGCTGCTCTCCCTCAGTTTGTCTCTTTCGCAGCCCTAAATACGAAATAATTTATGATGCGACATTTTCATCAGCAATTCGTTAAAATTCATGCATACATGCATTTTTTAGTCGCGGCTGCCACGCCCCCTTCGGCCCTCTCTTTGCACCTCTGGTTGGTCGCTTGAGCGCTCCTTGGCGCTATTTTATAAATTTATTAAGCCGTCTGGCCACACTGCAGGGAGGGGGAGGGGGCCCTCAATGAGTGGCAGACAAAGCCGGGCGACGACAACACGAATCGCATGTAAAATTCTTATTTTAATCGATGCAAATATGCAACAACAACAGGGACAGCAACAGGGACAGGGGCAACAACTGCTGCATTGCCGGCGGTGCATGCAACAGAGGCAACCACTCCAATTTTGTATGACAGACTGCTGGCCGTATGTGTGTGTGCATGAGTGTTTGGGGAGGCACAGAAACAGAAACCCGACCATCGCGATAATAAATCAATTTTCACAATAAACAGTTGCCAGCACCAGGCGTGCCCAGGGTGCACAGTGGAGCGAAAGCAATGAGCTTAATGAGCAGTGGGGGATATAAATTGTATTTTAAATGGTACCTGCATAGTATGATATCTTCAGTCTCACAATTACATTTAATACAAAGTACCTTTTGGTAGGTAAAAGTAGTGAAGCTTGACCTTAAGATCATTAGTTAGGAAGTAAATTTAGGATTACTAGTTGTCCATTAATTGCACATTTTGTGTTATTTTAAAACAATCTATAAACGTTTTTTAAAAAATATTACAATTTGCTCATTTAAATATATAATCCAAAGTACAATTGGTTGCCTGTTTTATATTGTACTATTTTCTCCATTTATTATTTTATTCTATTCAATTTCAATTTTAAAAATGTCAATTTACTTATTTTTTGATTTACACTATTTAATTAAATATTACTTAGTATTGTAACAAAATCGATTTTGAGTATATCAAAGTAGATTATTAGTTAGCTTGTTTTTTTATTATTCTTTTTATTTATTTATTTACACTTTTTGTAGCTGTCTCGAGGTCACAATAAGTGTAAAAAATGAAAGGTCATAAAACTCTATAATTTTTTATTTTTTTTCAAACTCAAACTTATTGTAGTTAATTAGTTTATACTTAATTCAAAAGTATAAAGTAAGTATAAAATAAATGTTAGAAAAAAAAATATTAAATATATAAATATTAGAAGACCTGAATTTTAAAATTAAACAATCGTTAACTAAATATTTCACTTACATTAATACATAAATAAATACATTTTAAAATACAAGATAAAATATTTCTCTGTAAATACAGTATTAAATACAGTATTAGATACACTATCAATACATTATTAATTACACTATAAATACATTATTTGATGCATTTTTACATACATTATTTTATACATTTTTAGATACATTAATTCTTATTAAATACAGTATTAAATGCAACATAAAATACATTAAATTTCACTAAATTTTTGCTACACCTCAGCCCACTGTGTCGTCGGCTTCGCGCGACATGGTTAAACAGATCCGGGGGTAAATATCCCGTGCAGCATTTCTTGCCTTGGCAGCGACACAATAAATTAACTGCACTGCAATTATTCTCACATTTTCGCAAAGTGAATAAAAATTACGGAATTATGTGGAATCCGCGAATGAAGCGAACCGAAAAGTGAGAACTCAGACCAGGGATTAACAGAGCGAGACAGAGACAGCGAGGCAGCGAGACAGCTGACTGACCCTTGGCTGCCCTTGCGTTTAGCTCGGATCACGGAGTCCAAAACAGCGCAAGCTCTTTTCCCCCAAATCCCAAGCCAGAGACTCCATTTCCAGTTCCAACTCAGACCCCCCTCTCTCCACACCTATTCCCATTTTGCCTCTTGTTGTTGCAATTAATCAAAATATCAAATTAACTGTCGTGTCTGTGGCAAATAAATCAAAATAAAAGCGGGTCCAACTAAGCAACGGCAGCAACAGCAACAGCTACGGCAACAGCAGCCCACAGTCCCACCCCATCCCGCGCCATGTGCAGTCCGCTCCTGGGCGCCCCCTTTGACAGCGTCCATGGAAATTTCATATGCGTTGCGGCGTTGATGAGTGAGCTGAATTTATTATAGGCGCAGAAATTGACGCGATTCAAGAGAGAGGGAGATAGAAAGAGAGTGTGAGAGAGAGCAGAGTATGCTGCACACTGTATGTGTGAGTGTGTGTGTGTGTTTGTGTGTGCCTCGTCAACGCCTTTAACGGTGATTATTCAATGTCAAAACTTAATGTCCCCAAATTGCAGTTGTTGGCAGCGGCGAGCCATGAAATTGAATGCTGCCCCATGTGGAGGCAATAGACCAGAGCAGAGCACAGCGGAAGGAGTGAGGGAGAGTGAGAAAGTGATGGGGAGAGGCGAAGTAGAGTAAGAGCAGGCATTGAGAAGCAAAGGGGGTAATTGAGCTACACATGCAAAAAATAAACAATTTGTATCGATATCAAGATTTATGGATAAAATCTTTGTACAAAAAGGTGCTGCCTAGTTCGAGCCACATTTTATTTAGACCATTTCGATGAAAAAGGTTAGAAGAAGCCGGATCGGAATGGTATATAGTCTAGCTGCGTATGCTTCTTTGCGACTAATTTTTTCGTTACACCCTTAAATTCAGTTTATCTTTTTCTTATAATGCTTCATAAATTATTTTTTAAAATCTTACAAATAATTGGTCTAATTACTAAAACATACAGCTAATATAGCATAAAGTCCGATATGAATGATAATGATTTCTTAACTTAGGTTTAACCATGGAAATTATAATACATTGTTACTTTAGCATATTCAGGCTCTATGAAAATGAGTACCTTCCCTTCGATTTTCAAAAGAAATTTATTTTTCCAGTAGGTTTTAGTAGTCGGATTTACTTTTCAATTATATAGACGTTAATACAATGAATGAAAGCGGTCCACAAATGTTTTCTTCCAACACTGTATATTTTATACTATACGGAAAAAATAAAATAATAAAATAAAGTGTTTTTATTTCAATAATTTTAATTTTGACCTCGAGCCAGCTACCATGCGAATAAAAAACAAAGGTCGCCACAGCCCTATAAAATATTAGATTACACTACAATATCTCTTATTACATATCTATGTGTAAGAGTATTACCATCTATAATTAATTAATAATTTTATTTAATTTCCTTGTTTGATAAATGTATTGATTAGTTTTAATTTAATACATATGAGTCAATTAACATTAACACAGTTTGGCACCCACAACTGTGATAAGGTCATGCATTTCTCCCAGTGTTGCAACAACGTCAGCTGTTGCATAGTTTTAGGCGTGAGTTGTGGACAGTCGCAGTCACAGTCGCCCCGCGAGCCGCATGACAGGTCACAAAGCAGCCGGCAATTTGGGCATTTCGACGCGGTTTTAAGCGCAAACTCAGCTCTGCGCAGCTCAACTCACTCACTCGCCAGCAGCTGCCAAGCAGAGTGGGAGCAAGGAAGAAGGAGGCAGAGAAAAAGACAGAGGAAGGCCGAGGAAGTTGGTCAGATGCAGAGGCAGAGGAGAAGCTTGTTACCATAAAATTGGTGTAAACGAATTGCAGTCGCCATTCTGACGGCGGCACTGGCAACTCATCAGAAAGGGTCGAACAAACGAGAAGAAGGAAGCGGAAGAGGAGGAGGTAGGGGGAGTGGAGCAAGAGAGGTTGTGAGGTCGAGAGGGTTCCGAAGTGCTCGCGTCATTGTGAAATGTCTGTAATTTGGACAATTTGATGAATGGTTATTTGCCACGAGATGGCAAAGTGGTCATTATTCTTTATCACTCCACTCCGCTCTCCCTCTGCCCTTTGGTTTCTTTTCTTTGCTTCATTTTCGCTTTCGGCTTTGTTACTCTGCTCCTTCCTCTTCCGCTTCTTCCCCATCTTCGTCTGCCGTTGTTGTCGCTGCATCGTTTTACCAACTCTTTGCATTGCACATCTTGCAGCCTTTGTCGTTTCGTCGGCTGCCTTCAATGACGGGCATAACAACCTCATCAGTCTGCCATTGAGTGGAAACAGTCTTAAGTATTTGCCATATCATTTCCGATGGGCGAGAGACAATTTTCGTAAAGACTTTTTTGACTGATGCAGCGGAAACTGTTTGAGAAACTTGGTAGGTGGAGTTATTTGGGGATTCATATTTATTAATTAATTTATTATAAATAATAAAGAGATTTAAACAGAGATGGGTTAAGTGTAATTAAAACTAAATTAAAGAAATACAAAATATATGGCATTATTCTAAAATTATTTGAAACATTTTGTTATAATTACTTTATATTTATTTAAAAATAATAATTTAAAGTTAAGAGCAAAAACTTCACAATTTCTTTGACCAAAATCCATCAAGAACATTTTTTCTACAGTAATACAAAAAATTATTTAACATTTTCTGTATGTTATATATTATATTATATTATTATCATATTAATTTTACATCTTATTTTGAAACATATTCATCTTTAAAAGTTATTCAAACCATTTTATAATGCACAATGATAAGATTTAATATAATGAATTTCTATGACCAAATATACCAAGAACTTTTTTTCTGATAATTATCGAACCTGATTGTGATGCACAAAAAATTATGTTACTTCTTATGTAATTTATATATTATATTTTTATCATCTTAATATTTTATTTTTTATATAATCTTCTTTGAAAGTCAATCATAGCAATTTAAAATTCACAATATTTAGATTTAATATAATGAAAGGGATTTGTTTTTTCTTGCAAAAGACCTTTAACCATTTTTTTTTTTTTTACAATTTACAGAGTATGTCCTATTCGGTACCCTTCAATTCTTGTTCAGTTCCGCACTTATTTTTAATGTGCAAATAAAGTGCAATTACTTGGCCCACGTTGACCGTGTGCGGTCATAATAATTCAGTTTGCAGTCTTCAAGGAACACTCAAGCTGCGTTATATTGTCATTATAATGTAAAGCCGATGTCGATTTGGGCCCAACAAGTTTGCTGCACTTGGTGCCGTTATTGCTTAACCCTTCCCCCTCTCCCTTCGTTTCTCTCGTTCCGTGTTTGGGAATGCAAGTGCAGTCAGTGCCTGTGCGGTCAGCCCGAAGCTGAAGCCATCTGTTAGCTGACCCTGCACTACCCACGGCCCTAGCTAACCCCTTTACCCCTTTACCCCCCTCCCTCTGTCAGCTTGCTGCAGATGCTCTTGCTGCTGCTGCTGCTGCTGAACATTGCGTTCCACATGGCGGCAGGCCTAATTACATTTCTCGGCAAACGGTGAATAACGAATGGCGAATAACGAATTGCGAACAGCCAACAGCGAATGGTGAATGGCGTGATTATGCCAGAGCTGCGCCCTGAGCTCTGCCTCCGTCTCCGTCTCCACCTCTGCCTCTGCCTGTGCACCCTTCCCCTCTCCTCTGACTGCGTTGTTTAAATGCGTACGCAATAGATTTATGTGCTCGTATTTTACATGCTTAATTCCCGAAAAGCACACACAACACCACGTAGAGCAGCCACAGCCCGCAGCAGCAGCCAGAGCAGCAGCCAGAGCAGCACCAGGAGCAGCTGAGGCACTTGCTGCACTCGATCTCTGCTCCCTAGCTCATTTCCCTCTCTGCGTATCTCTGTTCTGACTTTACAGCTTTCTCTCCCTCTCTCTCTCTCTCTCTCTCTCTCTCTCTCTCTATTTTTCTCTCTCTCTCTCTTCTTACTCGAATCGTGCTAGCTCTTAGGTTACTCAGAGTTGGCTGCACAATTCTTGAATAGTCTTTAAATGCTTTGAAGAATATTAACTCTTTTTTTA
>JAECXB010000624.1:0-23101 GCA_018151435.1 Zaprionus africanus
ACAGGCAGTAGGAGTCATCTCCGACCCCATAAACTATATATATTCTGAATCAGTATCAACAGCCGAGTCGATTGAGCCATGTCTGTCTGTCCGTCTGTCCGTCTGTCCGTCTGTCTGTCTGTATGAACACCTGGATCTCAGAAACTATAAGAGCTAGAGTCTTCAAATTTTGTGACAACATACGTTTATATTCAGGTGTCTCAAAGTTTTTTTGAAATTTGGCCACGCCTCTCCCCGCCTCTGTAAATCAGTAATAACAGTTTAATATACACAATATACACACCACAAAAAAAAGTTGTACATCTCACATGAAAAATACCTTTCCACGGGTGTTTCCTGAAAATTTTATTTCAATCGGACTAAAAATAAGTGAGATATGATCCGAATTAAACTCAATTTGAACGTATACTTATGCGCATATTAAGACCTAATTTACGCATCATACCGAAGTTCGAATCTAGCTTCGGACACACAGCATAAAACAAAACATTTTATTTGCATAGAATGGTAACAGAATTGCCAGCTCAGAATGCAACTTTGCCGATCGGAAAATAAATGGGGTTGTGGCTTAGTGGTTAGAGTGGCGGACGGCACTTCTTAGAGAGTTCGTATGTTCGTGCGTGAGCGAGTTCGACTCCTACCGGAGGGCTAGTGCAATTTTTTATTTTAATTACTTTTTTTTTTTTTTTTTATTTATATAAACTAAAAAGGAAAACAACAGCCGAAAACTACAACCTCTACCTTTATTCTAAATTATTTAACTAAATAGCAATCAAAATAAATTTCATATTTTTATGCAATAGTTAAGACAATCAATGTACACGAATGTTAGAGCGGGATGCCGATACATGCATGTCTGCATTTGCACATTTATGTGTCGGCATCCCGCTCTTACACGCATCAATTGCCGTATTCCGCACACATACGCAACTGTCAGATTTGTGCAATATAGGGCAAAGTTTATAAAAGTGTTCTAATTAAATATGTTGCGTACCAAAAATTAAATTAGTGTTTGTTAAGCTTTTAAATTATTTAATAGAAAAGAAAGAAAGATAGGAAAACATATCACGCATTGACCGCGGCAGCAATCGAACCCGAACAATGTCAACATCATTGGTCTTCGAATCCGGCACACACTCCACTAAGCTACTGCACAACTTCCGCAGCCGCGACTCCTGTTTGCCATTATGATCTAATGCTTATACTTCTTGTCTATCCGTCCTTGCATTATTTATGTCGTTCTTCTTCTTCTACCTGTCAATCGAATTTGGCGTGTCGTTCGAATTAAATAATAAGAAGATAAAATTTATATTTTTAAATGCTTAAATTCAAACAAACCAAAATTTTCATTATAAATAAGGGAAAATAAATTATACACGGTATACCATGATAATCCATGGCCTTCTACAGTCAGCACCTGACTGTAGCGTTCGACTGGTTTTATTTGGTTTTGTTTGGGCTGCTGCTAGATGAGGCAAAGGAAGTTTAATTGGTGGGCGATTTTTTTTTTTCCTTGCTTCAAACTATTTAACCATTACATGTTCCGGCCAAAATTTAGCCGAACATATAATGCCTAAGAGTTCGTTTGGGACACTTATTTTGAAGAATGATATTTCCCTCTCATAAGAAAACTTAAATTTTTCCACTTTTATATCGACGGCTTGGGTTTTAGCTTGAATATAAGCTTTAACATCATTTGATGAGAGTTCAGGGGCAAGCCTAGAAACAAAAATCTGTTTCTTCTGTGGAACACCTATTATCTTTTTAGGCGCCTCAGGTATAATTCCAGAGCAGAGGTTCTCTTCTGGTAAACCAGAACTTGAACACGCCCTAGGCAACACTATTTTCTGTGGCACGGGCAACGAGACCACAGCGGATATAACGGAACATTTGGGCGTCACTGGTTGCATACACTCAATGGCATTTTCGGGAATCGAAATTGATTTAGCCGCTGATCTCGTTACCATCGGGGGATTGGTGAACGACATTATCGGCTGTGCCATTGGCGTACCTGGCTGGTCAATTATAGGGAGCTGGGTGGCGATAATAAGCTCCTCTATGCGGGTGGATTTTTTTCGCTTTGGGGATTCGTTCAATAACTTAAGGTTATTGAAAGATTAATCGAGTGCTGAGAACTGGTCGGATAGTGTGCGAAAACTTCCAAGCAGTTCCCTAAATCTAATCTTTGCTTGCCGCATAAACAAACAAATTTCGCACTCCAGTTCCCTACACATATCGCAGCAATAACGAAACCCAGTGCGCTTAGCTATGGCGTCAGCCGTCGGGCCAGAAAAACCGGCACACTTCGCGTGTACTACGTTATCACATAGCCAACACGAAATGCTTGGCTGGGCAGCCGTCACCTGCTTAAGGCAGGATTTTTTGAAACAAATCAATGCGTCCATTATAGGGGACACCTACTGTAACAAGTAAAAACAGCCGCAAAGAAAACAAAACAAAAACAAGCAAAAGAGGTATGTGCGCAAGAAAAAGAAATTGGCGCGCGCAAAAGGCAGAGAGCAGAGAGAGCAAAAACGATCAACCAACAACAGTGAAGCAGAGAGAGCGGCAAAGCGTGAGAGATGCTTAGGCGCGCGCAAAGAATTTGGATAGATAAGAAAGAGAGTAATAGCGGTGAGCCACTAACAACAACGTTGCTTACCGAAAAGAGTAAAGATGTAAACAAAGCACCAGAGGAGCGGAACCAATGCACAAAAAATATAAAATTAGCAAACAAAGATTAGTTTGACTAATAATGAAAACAAACATAACATACAAAATTCACTGTTATTTTAAACTTTTTTTGAAAACAAATTAATAATGTGTTGAGCCTCCACGGTTAAGTATGACTTCCTACATCCGCTGAGGTAAGGAGTCATATAATTAGGCCATGGATTTTAAAAAAATTCATGGTCTACTGTGTTTGTCGGAACGCAAATGTGCGTAACAGGCAGTAGGAGTCATCTCCGACCCCATAAACTATATATATTCTGAATCAGTATCAACAGCCGAGTCGATTGAGCCATGTCTGTCTGTCCGTCTGTCCGTCTGTCCGTCTGTCCGTCTGTCTGTCTGTATGAACACCTGGATCTCAGAAACTATAAGAGCTAGAGTCTTCAAATTTTGTGACAACATACGTTTATATTCAGGTGTCTCAAAGTTTTTTTGAAATTTGGCCACGCCTCTCCCCGCCTCTGTAAATCAGTAATAACAGTTTAATATACACAATATACACACCACAAAAAAAAAATTGTACATCTCACATGAAAAATACCTTTCCACGGGTGTTTCCTGAAAATTTTATTTCAATCGGACTAAAAATAAGTGAGATATGATCCGAATTAAACTCAATTTGAACGTATACTTATGCGCATATTAAGACCTAATTTACGCATCATACCGAAGTTCGAATCTAGCTTCGGACACACAGCTATAAAACAAAACATTTTATTTGCATAGAATGGTAACAGAATTGCCAGCTCAGAATGCAACTTTGCCGATCGGAAAATAAATGGGGTTGTGGCTTAGTGGTTAGAGTGGCGGACGGCACTTCTTAGAGAGTTCGTATGTTCGTCGTGAGCGAGTTCGACTCCTAGCGAGGGGCTAGTGCAATTTTTTATTTTAATTACTTTTTTTGTTTTTTTTATTTATATAATACTAAAAGAGGAAAACAACAGCCGAAAACTACAACCTCTACCTTTATTCTAAATTATTTAACTAAATAGCAATCAAAATAAATTTCATATTTTTATGCAATAGTTAAGACAATCAATGTACACGAATGTTAGAGCGGGATGCCGATACATGCATGTCTGCATTTGCACATTTATGTGTCGGCATCCCGCTCTTACACGCATCAATTGCCGTATTCCGCACACATACGCAACTGTCAGATTTGTGCAATATAGGGCAAAGTTTATAAAAGTGTTCTAATTAAATATGTTGCGTACCAAAAATTATAATTGTGAGTGTTTAAGCTTTTAAATTATTTAATAGAAAAGAAAGAAAGATAGGAAAAAATCACGTACGGATGACAAATTTACAGCCTCCCAGCCGCGACTCCTTTTTGCCATTATGATCTTCAATGAGTTCTGGTTCAGTTGAATATCTCCCTGCATTATTAATGTGTCTCCAAAAAATAAAAAAAAAAAAAAAAAAAAAAAAAATTTTTTAAAAAAAAAAAAAAAAAAAAAAATTAAAAAAAAAAAAAAAAAAAAAAAAAAAAAAAAAAAAACCGGACTGTAGCGTTCGACTGGTTTTTTTATATAATTGAGTGAAACAGCCTCCCAGGACCTTTTTATTTCTTCAATGAGTTCTGGTTCAGTTGAATACTCCCTGCCGGACTCGTAAACCTTTCGTGCCAGCCATCCCCAAACATTTTCTATAATGTTTAGGTCGAAAGAGTATGGGTTCTATGTCAATAATTCCACGTTTTAACCATCAATCCAGGACTTTACATTCCTGGCTGTGTGGATTGGTGCGTTATCCTTCTGGAACTTCCATTTCAAGGGTCCAAAAATATCCTTGATTGCAGACCCGTATTCAGTACACCTTTGTGCACAATGGCATTCATACGGCTGGTAGGAAACTGCAGTTCTATATTGCCAAAGTATGTTAAAGCTCCCCACACCATGATGACACTACCCGCACGGCTGTGCAATCGATCTTTCTAAGTTGGTTTAGAGGTGGTTTTTTTAATTTTATATGCTTTATATATTCAGCTTTCGTAATAACTCTTTGCACAGTCCGAACGCACGCTTTAACACCAGTTTTTCCTTTATTTTGGCGGCTGAAATTAGATGCGTATCGTAGTATGATTCGCTTGTCAGCTGCTGTTATTACTGATTATGGCCGACCTTTCATGTTTTTTCCATATGTATCCTCATTGCTTAAATATGCGGCAATAACTTTACGACTGCGCTTAATTTTTTTTGATATTTGAAGAATAGAGTGCCCGCACTCCCTGTAAGCCTTTATTTTGCCTTTTTCAGACTCGTCCAACAGTTTTCCTTTGCCCATTATTGCTTTATTTTATTGATAATTAGTCCCAATAGTCCCCAGCTTACACGCAAAAAGTGACATGAAAGCGAAAATATGTTAGTCGGCTGTCGCAAAAAAACATGAATGCATTTTTGTCGCATTTAAAAGAAAAAAAGCAAAGCAAAATAACGGTACACTTCCAGAGTTCACAGGTATACTTAGAATAAGCGAAAATGATACAGATAAAAAGGAAAAATAGAATGCGCATGAAACATATTCAGAGTAGGGAGTTATTTTCCTTTAGAAAGTGTGTCGCGCAGTGTACTTAAGCAGATCGAATTTACGCAAGCATACCAAAGTTCAAATCTAGCGTCGGACACACACCATTTTCCTTAACTTTTAAATTGCAAAGAATGATAACAGAATTGGCTGACAATGCAACTTTGTTGATTGTGAGGCAGTGGCCGAATGGTTAGGATGGCGGACGAAAGTTCTTGGGTAAAGGTTAAATAGCTGCCTACATCTCCGATTTTGTTTAATTTCTTTCACTGATAGGGTTATATCAAGATTTTAGGTGAAAAAATGGTAAAGGTTAAATAGCTGCCTACATCTCCGATTTTTTTTAAATTTTTTTCACTGATAGGACTATATTTATCATGAATTTATGTGAAAGAATTATTTGGCGGTCGCTTCTAGTTTTTTTTTTTAATTGAAATTGAAAAAAATTAATTTTACATGTATTTTGTTGTTGGCTAATTCTGAGTAAAACGTCACAACGATGCGCACTGTGTCCCACAAGCGATTTAATTCAAACGAAATGTTGTTCATACACAAAAATATATTATTTTATGAGAGGTGAGAATTTAGGAGCATGTAACGAGAAGTCGTTGGTCGAAAAACTGGCGTCAACGAAGATGTTTAATAACTCATATAATTATCAGATTATCACATGTGTGAGGCGAAGAAATTTTTTTAGAGTTCCGGGAAAGAGCGCCGTAAGCGAAATTTTCAAAAAATTTTCGCCTGGAGCGCACTTTTTCTAAACACTTAGTTTTCTTTTTAAATGAATCGGTTTGTAGGGCACTGTACCGTCACAAAATGTTGCAAGCAGACTGGCGCCTTTCACAAAAAGGAAACAACAAAATGCATGTAAATTTAATTATTTTCAAAATTCAATTAAAAAAAAAACTAGAAACGACCGCCAAATAATTTTTTCACCTAAAATCTCGATATTGTGCTCGCTATTATAAAAGCTAGAGATACCAAATTTGAAAGGAAGATGTATGGTATACTATACGCTGATCAAGTTTATTTCAAATGGTAGGTGCCACGCCCACCAGCCCTGCAAATCAATAGTTTAATTTTTAAAATCGATTTGTAAGTGGCGTATAAAAGATACAACTTTCTTACTTCAACATATACTTAGCTGATTAAAATATTTACGTATCCTTTTAATTTCGATTTGATCGGACAATACATACAGATATTATTCAAGAAAGTTTGAACATTACACCAAGTGCTTGTGTCAGCTTACAAGGGAAACGGACGAGCGCGAGCGCCATCTGTCGAGAATAATAAAAAGCCTGCACCTGTGTAACATGACACAAATTGCTTGTGTGAGCTTACGAGGGAAACACATAACGGTGTGTCCGAAAAATAGCCGAACTTTATATTTAAATCATACAACACACAGCGCCATCTTTTGAAAACTTGCAACATTAAAAAGATACATTCATTCTCTTTCAAACGCACCTAACTTCATGTAAGCCGGATGACAGATGTAAAAGTGACAGCCATTTCAATAAAATCAAAAGTTTGCTAATGGTTCAAAAATAAATGGAGCAAATATAAAAATAAATTAATGAAAAAAAAAAAAAGTTAATTGTGATGATTTTATGAGTCGTACGCAAGTTTATACGTGGCTTACACGACCCTAGAGCAGGACATCCAGAAACTAGTAATCGTGCTGAACTGGTGGAAAAAGTCCGTGAAATTATTAGTATCGATGCAAATTTTACTACGAGAATGTTGGCTAAGGAATTGAATACACTGAAACGCTGTTTGGAGATTTTGAACTGAAGATTTGGGGAAAAGAAAGGTCTGTGAGCGATTTGTTCCACATGAGTAAAATGACGACCAAAAAGTGAACGAATTTTTAATGAAAAAAGGGATTTCTCTCATCGACCATCCTCCGTATTTGCCTGATCAATCACCATGTGACTATTTTTTATTTCCAAAACTGAAAACCAAGATGAACGGAGCATTTTATGATGATTTTTTCGCTAATCTTTTGTTATTGTGAGTGATTGCCTTCAGAATAACTTATTGCGAGTGATTTTCATGGGCATTACTGCATTGTTAATATTCTCTTTTTGCCAGGCTGCAAAATTTGACATTCATTAATTATATTTTGAATGGGAAGTTGGCTATTACGAAAATAGTGGTTTCACCGAGAACTTCGCAGTTTTTGAATTCCTGCAATTCTTGCTGTTTTTTGAGCAAAAATGATCGAGTAAATACTTTTTATTTGCTTCTAATGTCATGTCTCTGTAAGAGATGTGTATCGTATTGTTTAATATGAGGACATTTCGAGAATATAATTTGTCGATTGTGGTGGTTAGTGGGTATTTTCTGAAAACCCTATTAAATTGCTAGTGTATTGTTCTACGCTATGTCGTTTAAATTCGTAAAAACAAACATTTTTTCTATTGTTGTCCTAGATTATGCGTCTGCAGCATGATTTTCTCTAATGTATTTTAATTTATATAGTGAAAGTCTGACAAGATGGTAAGTCTTGTTCATTTTGCGCTGGGTTCTGTTAATTTGTGTAGCCAGTGCAATGGCTCATGATCAGATGCTACTTAAAAATGTCGTCCAAACAGATAATGCCTAAAGGTTTGGCTCCCCAAAAAAAAAAAAAAAAAATTTTTTTAAAAAAAAAAAAAAAAAATTAGGGTTTTTTTTTTTTTAAAAAAAAAAAAAAAAAAGAACATCTTTTTTGAGGGGGGCCCCTAACTCCAACTTTCTAACCAGGGTTTTTTATTAAAAATTTTTCCCCAAAATTTTTTTTTTTTTTAAAATTTTTTTTTTTATTTTTTTTTTTTTTTTTTTTTTACCCCCTTTTTTTTTTTTAATTTTTTTGGAAAAAATTTTTAAAAAATTATTTTAAAAAATAAAATTGTGGGGGGGGGGGGTAAAAAAAAAATTTTAAAAATTTGGTGTTTATAAAAAAGATTTTTTTTTTTTTTTTTTTTTTATTTTTTTTTTTTTTTTTTTAAATTTTTTTTTTTTTTTTTAGATGTCCTTCAAAAAAGGTAGAAAAGATCCTGATGTCAAATAAGTGAATTTAAATTTGCTAGCGATTACTTTTTGAAAACTGTTTGTCAAGCTTGAAGATGTCCTTCAAAAGAGGTAGAAAAGAAAGGTACTAAAGAATCTTTATTTGAAAGCCCACACGGCATTCTTATGTATTCGTAATGACCATTTTTGGTTGAAAAGATAACGATTCTGTGTCCATTTTATTTGGTGGAAACCTTTTTCAAGTTTTGTTGTTGTAAAGTAAATGAATTTACCTAGTTTTTCTAATTTTTCGTTCATATTCGGTATAGGGTATCGATCATTTACTTTATTCTCTAGCATCTAGTTTTTTGGGTATAACGTGGTGAATTGCTTTCTCGTATAATTCCTTGTTTTGGCATATTTTGAATTTGTTTCTCTACTTCTTTTTCTTAGGTCTGTAGGTTACTACACACCTTTGGGGATATTGTGTGAAGTATTAATAGTATAATTTTTCTGATTAGTAAATGAGAATTTATCGTCATTAGAATATTGGATGTCATGAAATTTTGTTAAAAAGTTAGTTTATGCTTTTCTTTTGTATTAAGATGATCAAGTCGGAATAGGTTTTCTTAAAAGTGAGGCATTTTCTAAAAAACTGAGGTCTTGTGAAAATGGGATATCTATTGTAGATGAAAATGGTTTTGTTTTGTAGAGCTATTAGTATTCTTTATTTTGTATTATTTATTACACAGAGTGCCGTTTCTCTTTAATAGTCGATTACTGCTTTAGCTTTGGACAATAATTTGCGTCCAATCGTCATATTGTTGGCATATTGAAATATTGTTTTTACCATAATTCTGTCGCCATTGAAATTTTGTTCGTTGTGCCCGAAGATACGAGGGTCGTTTGATAAGTCCGTGACTTTTTGTATTTGCCGCGCACCTGCTCTAAATACAACACTGCTCCTGTCAGCAGTTATCGATTAACAGCTGACTGTAAAATTTTGAGAAAGCTGCGTTTTTTGGTTTGCGTTTTATAGGCATTGAAAGCAGACGATCTCGTGAATTTTAACGAAAATGGAAAAAAGTGAATTTCGTGTGCTAATTAAGCATTATTTTTTGCGTAAAAAATCCATCACCGAAACCAAGGAAAGACTTGATAAATATTATGGGGACTCTGCACCATCAATTTCAATGGTTAAGAAATGGTTTACTGAGTTCCGTTGTGGTCGTACCAGTACAAGTGATGCCGAACGTTCAGGTCGCCCAAAAGAGGTCGTCATGCCAGAAATCGTCGACAAAATCCATGGAATGATATTGGATGATCGGAGAATGAAAGTGCGTGAGGTAGCTGAGGCTGTAGGCATCTCAACTGAACGGGTACATCACATTTTACATGAATATTTGGACATGAAAAAGCTTTCCGCGCGATGGGTGCCGCGATTGCTCACACACGACCATAAGCGCAACCGTGTGACCATTTCAAAGGAGTGTTTGGCGATGTTCAACCGCAATCCAAACGAATTTTTGCGCCGTTTCGTTACCGTAGACGAAACATGGATCCACCACACCACACCAGAGACCAAAGAACAATCAAGACAGTGGGTTTCTCCGGGTGAACGTGCACCAAAGAAGGCCAAGGTGGGTCTGTCGGCCAACAAGGTCATGGCCACAGTTTTTTGGGATGCACAAGGTACGAGTATCATTCACATCGATTACCTTGAAAAGGGTAAAACGATCACCGGCGAATATTATTCAGAGCTTTTGGACAGATTCGATATTGATTTGAAGCAGAAACGACCGCATTTGGCGAAAAAAAAAGTGCTGTTCCATCAGGACAATGCACGGGTGCACACGTGTGTAGTCAGCATGGCAAAATTTCATAAATTGGGCTACGAACTGCTACCCCATCCAGCATATTCTCCAGATTTAGCCCCCTGTGACTATTTTTTGTTTCCAAACATGAAGAAATGGCTCGGCGGTAAGAGATTCGGGTCAAATGAAGAGGTCATCACAGAAACAAACGACTATTTTGAGGGCCTTGAGAAAACCTATTATTTGGAAGGAATAAAAAAATTGGAAAAACGCTGGACTAAATGTATAGAGCTAAAAGGAGATTATGTTGAGAAATAAAACGCTTCTTTGACGAAAAAAATTATATTTTATTCAAAAAGTCACGGACTTATCAAACGACCCTCGTATCTAGTTTGCGCCTTTCGTCTGTTGTCTGGTAAAGTGCCAAGATGAAGTCGATTCGGCTTATAAAACTTAAGCATTGAAAACTTTCACAGTATGCATTCGTCGAGACTTGAATCATATTCGAGTCGGACAGTACTTTTGGTTCTGATGCTGCTACCGCCATTGTAATAGATTTAAGTTGGTAAATGTTGGTTTGAATTTTCGCTTGGATCGGGGTATGTCTTGGGATGTATACTGGTTCGGGTCATGGCTTACACTGCTTTTCATTTCACTGCTATTGAGTTTTAAGTTTTTCCTGGTGTGGGATGTGTCTTGGGAAGTTAATTGGTTCGCGTCTCGGTTAACACTGCTTTTAGATCGCTGCTAGTTCGTTTTAAGTTTGTTAAGTTTATTATTCATTATGTTTACTGCTTGTTTTTTAAATTAATTCACTTCATTATATAATTAACGTTAACTTATAGTTATTTTTTCTTTCTTATAGTTCTTTCTTTTTTTTCTTTTGATTATCAGAACACTTATGGGGTAACATTGTATGCTGCACTTTTGCTGTTTGGCTTTCTTAGCGTAAACTTTACGGATTTATTTATAAGTTAGTTTTAAAAAGTCTAAATTTTGCCCCTTCTCGATTTTTAAAAAGGATGTTGCAATCTGCGAGTCAGCTGTGTTCAGTCCGAGTTTCGATAGACATATATCGATGAACACAGCTGCCCTGGTACGCACGACATCTGCAAATGGAACAAGCAGTGCGAACTTGAACAAGGCCGTGGATCAGCACCATCTGGTGGCAGGAACAGGGACCTTCCCTGTTAACAGCCAGATCGTCGCCGACCCGTGGTTCCCGTTTGAGAGAGCACCGTTTGAACCGTCGGCAGATGCCCGAATGCCCAGGCCAATGCGACCACCTGCATCTCAGTCGAACGGCAGTTAAAATCAAGCAAACGGTCGGTGTAGTTAACTCTGCAAGAATAAGTGCGTGGTTAGATTTTGTGGTTATGATATTTATTTGATTCATTGTACTTTTGTGTGTGTGCAGACGCAGCTTTCCTTGGACCACGGACTCATCCGAAGACTTACCTGCCCGGTGAGTCTGTTCCTCGCGGGGATCCGTTACGGCACACTTGCACCAGCGAAAAATCCGCGAGTCTGCTGCTGCGACAACATCGGCAACGGTAGAGATCGCCTTTCTAACCACCATCTCCGCGGCCTGCAGGCCACATCCTGCCTGCAGGCCCAAATTTTTCATCCGGGTATTCACAAGCCAGGCCAGATTTCCATCCGGAGCCAAAATCACCAGTCAGGCCCAATAATTCCGTCAGGCCATGAAATAAAGTGACCTAAAAATACCAGATATGTCCCATTAGCCTTAATTTACAATTATTGTCATTAGTGTAAGTTTTGTGTTATGTTTTTGTGTTTAGGAAGGTGATAGGAACAGGAGGATTAGGATATGGTAAATAAATGTATGGATATTGATATGAATCACTAACTTACCTTTTCTAGGGGAGATGGGGCGGCCTTAGTTGGCCAGGAAGGGATTCGCCGACTTGGGTGATGCTACGAAACTCCTGAACAGGATCATCACATGGCTGGGCGGGTGCGGGGTGACTTGGCTGTCACCAATAGATGTTGTTGTTGTCCTTAGTGGTTGTAGAGTAGAGTTGTATCTGTAAATAAATTGAAAACGTTATAAAACATGTTAAATTCTTGCTTTATGTTCGTTTTTGGTTTGTTTACCTTTTGTCAGTGAAAGCAGTCCGTAACATAATGGCGCCCAATTTCAAAAAGGAGCAAAGATGTAGGCCAGTTAATTCTGTGCCGAAATCTTTACTAACCAGTCGAACGCTACAGTCAGGTGCTGACTGTAGTAGGCCATGGATTATTATTCCGTTATTTATAATGAAAATTCTGCTTTATTTGGAAAAAATTTAAAAATATAAATTTTATATTCTTATTACTCAATTCATTTGAAAGACAAAAAAGAACACATAAACAATGCAAAAGCGAATAGACAAGAAGTATAAGCATTAGATAGAGCGAGAGGGCAATAAATTGATGTGAAGTTGTACAGTAGCTTAGTGGAGTGTGTGCCGGATTCGAAGACCAATGATGTTGACAGTGCTCGGGTTCGATTCCTGCCGCGATCAATGTGTGACGAGTTTTCTCTTTTTCTTTCTTTTCTATTAAGTAATTTAAACAGCAACATAATAATAGTCTTTAGATTTTTTGGTACGCAACATATTTAATTAAGTAGAACACTTTTATAAACTTTGCCGAATGTTGTACAAATCTGTCAGTTGCGTACTTACGCTGAATACGGCAATTGATGTGTGTTAGAGCGGGACGCCGAAACATAAATGTGCAAATGCAGACATGCATGTATCGGCGTCCCGCTCTAACATTCGTAACTTATTGATTGTCTTAAATATTGCAAAATAAAACATATTTAATTTTTGATAACTATTTTTATTGATATTTAATTAAATAACTGTAGTTTTCCTTTAAGCTTATAAGAATAAAAAAATAACCAAAAAAAAAGTAATTAAAATAATAAGTTGCACCCAGCCGGCCGCGCATGGGATTCGAACTCGCGCACGCAGGACCGCCGTCCGCCACCCTAACCACTAAGCCACCGCCTCATTTTTTGATCGATCGGCAAAGTTGCATTCTCAGCTAATTCTGTTACCATTCTATGCAAATACAATTTTTGTAAAATGCTGTGTGTCCGACGATTCGAACTTCGGTATGATGCGTAAATTAGGTCTTAATATGCGCATAAGTATACGTTCAAATTGAGTTTTATTCGGATCATATCTCACTTATTTTTAGTCCGATTTAAATGAAATTTTCAGAAAACATCCGTGGCAATGTATTTGTCATGTGAGATGTATAACTTTGGCTGTTGGGTGTATATTGTGTATATTAAACTGTTATTACTGATTTACAGAGGCGGGAAGGGGCGTGGCCAAATTTCAAAAAAAACTTTGAGACACCTGAATACACACGTATGTTGTCACAAAATTTTAAGATTCTAGCTCTTATAGTTGCTGAGATCCAGGTGTTCATACAGACAGACAGACAGACAGACAGACAGACAGACAGACGGACAGACAGACATGGCTCAATCGACTCGGCTGTTGATACTGATTCAGAATATATATAGTTTGTGGGGTCGGAGATGCCTCCTTCTGCCTGTTACGCACATTTGCGTTCCGACAAACACAGTAGTCCATGAATTTTTTTAAAATCCATGGCCTAAAAATCGATAGCGGTATTTAGATGCCTCGCTGTAGCTTTGCTGATGTGACTCAGCTTGTAGCAAAATGCGGCACGTTGAAGGACGATATTCACGTTTGCGCAGGGAGTTGTGGATTGAGAAACTTCAGTAAGTAGAGGTATTTGGATGTTGAGGCATGTTGCCAGGCAGGCCGCGAGTCATGTTCTACCAGTGGTGGTGGAAACACTGTGCCGCGGACTTGCTCTGGGCCATGTCCAATATCCGAATGTATTGCATGCTAATGTGACTGTTCTTGTTTTCTGTTTTTTTTTTTGGCGTAGTAGATCGTCTGCCTTCGCTGGGCGTCCAGTTCCTTAGGTTCGGCTATTGTGGCTGAATGAGGATTAGGTGACCCGTAAATGCTAAGAGCTATACGCGCTGCACCGCCTCACGGGCTAAAGGGACGCATTCCCAGTGAAAGCAGGGCCGATCGAACACCAGCCGCGTTCTTAACTGGCAACTGTAAACTCGCGTGACAGTTTGATCAGTTGACGAACGGCAGTGTGTTTTGTTTGATAACACAACAACTACCATAAGCGCGAAGTCGGATTGCATGTCCACCGGCACTGGTCGTTCCATCTCCCTTAAACTGTATTGAACATTTGAGAGAATTCCCTTTCGACCATATTATCTGTTTATTGATATAAGTATTTACGTTTATACATGTTTGAATGCTTATTTAAATATTTAAACATTTACTTATATATTTGCTCATCTTTTATATATATATGTATACATATTTAAATTCATACATATTTGAATGTGTATTTAAACATTCATAAAATTATTTATTTATTTGCCCAATTCTATATATATACATTTATTTATTCTTATACTATTATTTAAAAAATATATACATATATAATTACACTTGTTTATATTTTCCTATATTGATATTACATATTCTTATAAACTATTTAACATTAAATTTACATTATTTAATATACGTTCTCGCCTGCACACACACACAATTATTTACAAATTAATTTAGCAGGAAAATTTACATTACATTTAATTACACTGCCTGCACATTATTTAATTAAACTATAGCCGCCTTGCCTTTGTTGACCGTACCCTGTAAACAAATAAATAAATAAAAACATTAAAAATGAGTCAAGAATGAGATGATGGTGGGCATAACCTGCGGTCAAAGGGGTCAGTGCCAGAGGCGCAAGAAGCGGCATGGTCCTCTGATGGAGACAGTGCAGTCGGTCCTCAGATGGCGGTGGGAATAGAGGGACTCCTCCGGACACCGAGCAGGATTTCCAAAACTCACCAACATGAAGAAAATCCAACGACCAGCAAAGGAGTAGCAGATCAAGAAGCCTCCAGAAAACAGCCAGAAGCCCTGCAAGAAAATTTGGACAGTGTGGTGAAATCAGCAGTGAATGTGGCAATAGCGACAGCAGCACAAACCTACCGGCAGTTCTTTCATGCGGAAATCGAGCAGGCTTTGAAGGATCATCTGCGTCAGAGCAATCTAGATCTTATGAAAATGTTGAACGACACCCTTAGGCCAATGACTGCCCCGCTGGTAAGAGTTGAGGAAAGTACAGAACGGGAACTGTTTTTAGAAAACATCCGTGGCAATGTATTTGTCATGTGAGATGTATAACTTTGGCTGTTGGGTGTATATTGTGTATATTAAACTGTTATTACTGATTTACAGAGGCGGGAAGGGGCGTGGCCAAATTTCAAAAAAAACTTTGAGATACCTGAATACACACGTATGTTGTCACAAAATTTTAAGATTCTAGCTCTTATAGTTGCTGAGATCCAGGTGTTCATACAGACAGACAGACAGACAGACAGACAGACAGACAGACAGACGGACAGACAGACATGGCTCAATCGACTCGGCTGTTGATACTGATTCAGAATATATATAGTTTGTGGGGTCGGAGATGCCTCCTTCTGCCTGTTACGCACATTTGCGTTCCGACAAACACAGTAGTCCATGAATTTTTTAAAATCCATGGCCTAAAAATCGATAGCGGTATTTAGATGCCTCGCTGTAGCTTTGCTGATGTGACTCAGCTTGTAGCAAAATGCGGCACGTTGAAGGACGATATTCACGTTTGCGCAGGGAGTTGTGGATTGAGAAACTTCAGTAAGTAGAGGTATTTGGATGTTGAGGCATGTTGCCAGGCAGGCCGCGAGTCGTGTTCTACCAGTGGTGGTGAAAACACTGTGCCGCGGACTTGCCCTGGGCCATGTCCAATATCCGAATCTGTTACATGCAAATGTGACTGTTCTTGTCTTCTGTTTTTGTTTAACGTAGTAGATCGTCTGCCTTCGCTGGGCGTCCAGTTCCTTAGGTTCGGCTAATGTGGCTGAATGAGGATTAGGTGACCCGTAAATGCTAAGAGCTATACGCGCTGCACCGCCTCACGGGCTAAAGGGACGCATTCCCAGTGAAAGCAGGGCCGATCGAACACCAGCCGCGTTCTTAACTGGCAACTGTAAACTCGCGTGACAGTTTGATCAGTTGACGAACGGCAGTGTGTTTTGTTTGATAACACAACAACTACCATAAGCGCGAAGTCGGATTGCATGTCCACCGGCACTGGTCGTTCCATCTCCCTTAAACTGTATTGAACATTTGAGAGAATTCCCTTTCGACCATATTATCTGTTTATTGATATAAGTATTTACGTTTATACATGTTTGAATGCTTATTTAAATATTTAAACATTTACTTATATATTTGCTCATCTTTTATATATATATGTATACATATTTAAATTCATACATATTTGAATGTGTATTTAAACATTCATAAAATTATTTATTTATTTGCCCAATTCTATATATATACATTTATTTATTCTTATACTATTATTTAAAAAATATATACATATATAATTACACTTGTTTATATTTTCCTATATTGATATTACATATTCTTATAAACTATTTAACATTAAATTTACATTATTTAATATACGTTCTCGCCTGCACACACACACAATTATTTACAAATTAATTTAGCAGGAAAATTTACATTACATTTAATTACACTGCCTGCACATTATTTAATTAAACTATAGCCGCCTTGCCTTTGTTGACCGTACCCTGTAAACAAATAAATAAATAAAAACATTAAAAATGAGTCAAGAATGAGATGATGGTGGGCATAACCTGCGGTCAAAGGGGTCAGTGCCAGAGGCGCAAGAAGCGGCATGGTCCTCTGATGGAGACAGTGCAGTCGGTCCTCAGATGGCGGTGGGAATAGAGGGACTCCTCCGGACACCGAGCAGGATTTCCAAAACTCACCAACATGAAGAAAATCCAACGACCAGCAAAGGAGTAGCAGATCAAGAAGCCTCCAGAAAACAGCCAGAAGCCCTGCAAGAAAATTTGGACAGTGTGGTGAAATCAGCAGTGAATGTGGCAATAGCGACAGCAGCACAAACCTACCGGCAGTTCTTTCATGCGGAAATCGAGCAGGCTTTGAAGGATCATCTGCGTCAGAGCAATCTAGATCTTATGAAAATGTTGAACGACACCCTTAGGCCAATGACTGCCCCGCTGGTAAGAGTTGAGGAAAGTACAGAACGGGAACTGATCTGGGATATGCCCAGCAATCCCAGAGAGAATGCGCGAATCCTCCATGGAGCCATTCCTGAGTCCGGTGCACTCGAAGAAGTAAGCGCACCGATGCCGCCAATCAGGATTCCACCAAAAGAGTTGACAAGAGACTATAGCAGTCCGGAACCTTGGCCTAGGTACGCTGATAGGCATGAAGAGCACCCACAGCACTGGCGGCCAAATGAGAGACTATAGCAGTCCGGAACCTTTGCCCTAGGTACGCTGATAGGCATGGAGAGCACCCACAGCACTGGCGGCCAAATGATCATCCACAGGAAGGCTATCCAGACGGCGATACCAGATATGTGAATGCTCCGGATCAGCTTCCATATGCCAGAGTGGACCGGTGGGGATTACTCTTCGACGTGGAAGATCAGTACAACCCAATAGAGGACTTTATCTTCCGTTTGGAGTTTCTCAGGAGGCGGTATCGATGTCCATGGGCGGAAACCCTGCGCATCATCCACATTTTCCTTACCGGAAGGGCCAGAGGGCACTACTGGAAACACGAGAAGCGACACCGACTGCGAGAAGGAAAATTCTGTCCAAAAAAAGCTCATGCCGACCCTGCAAAAGGAAGATTTGTAAAACCAAGCAACCAGAAACGATTTACTTACCGAGACAGAAAAACGCTCAATTAAGTCCAGTGTGAAGAACGTGGGCCCCGCGTTTGGCGCCTGTAGGACTGCTTGCTAAGAGATGTGCCGGCCGAAACACCACCACAGCCACATGAAGAATGCCCCAAGACTTCATCACTCTGCAGGATCGGTTGCATCGCTCGAAATCTTGGGTGCTGTTGCATTCTGCGAGTCGGCTGTGTTCAGTCCGAATTTCGATAGACATATATCGATAAACACAGCTGCCCTGGTACGCAAGACATCTGCAAATGGAACAAGCAGTGCGAACTCGAACAAGGCCGCGGATCAGCACCATCTGGTGGCAGGAACAGGGACCTTCCCTGTTAACAGCCAGATCGTCGCCGACCCGTGGTTCCCGTTTGAGAGAGCATCGTTTGAAGCGTCGGCAGATGCCCGAATGCCCAGGCCAATGCGACCACCTGCATCTCAGTCGAACGGCAGTTAAAATCAAGCAAACGGTCGGTGCAGTTAACTCTGCAAGAATAAGTGCGTGGTTAGATTTTGTGGTTATGATATTTATTTAATTTATTGTACTTTTGTGTGTGTGCAGACGCAGCTTTCCTTGGACCACGGACTCATCCGAAGACGTACCTGCCCGGTGAGTCTGTACCTCGCGGGGACCCGCTACGCAACACTTGCACCAGCGAAAAATCCGCGAGTCTGCAGCTGCCATTAGCCTTAATCTACAATTATTGTCATTAGTGTAAGTTTTGTTTTAGGTTTTTGTGTTTAGGAAGAAGATAGCAACAGGAGGATTAGGATATGGTAAATAAATGTATGGATATTGATATGAATCACTAACTTACCTTTTCTAGGGTAGATGGGGCGGCCTTAGTAGGCCAGGAAGGGATTCGCCGACTTGGGTGATGCTCCGAAACTCCTGAACAGGATCATCACATGGCTGGGCGGGTGCGCGGTGACTTGGCTGTCACCAATGGATGTTGTTGTTGTCCTTTGTGGTTGTGGAGTGAGTTGTATCTGTAAATAAATTGAAAACGTTATAAAACATGTTAAACTCTTGTTTTATGTTCGTTTTTGGTTTGTTTACCTTTTGTCAGTGATGCGTCTTTTGTGTAAATACCGATGACTATCGGTATTTTGTGCGGACTGCAGGGCTGGAGGAAGAACCCCTCCCCAAGTGCTTCTGAGCTAGCCGGTACGGTCCTATCGACCAAAAGGCAGTCCATAACAAGGACATTTGTTTATATTAAAAGACAACCATACATCGGATAAGCTCAGCAACACCTCTTTGAGTCAGATAAGCGCTTCCTCTTTATTGCTATAAAATCCGCTCGCCAAACTAGAGAAATACATGCTACCACGCAATCTGTCTGATATTAGTCGCAAAAGGTACATATCAGAAATTGTATTCGCATTCAACTCTCGACAGTCAATACACAATCGATCACTGCCATCCTTTTTATACCCTTCGACTATTGAAAATGGTCAAAAAAGGGTATACTAGCCTTGTGCAAATACATATATGTAACAGACAGAAGGAGGCGTAGAGGACCCCACAAAGTACCGCTCGACTGTTGCTCTTGTTTTGTTTTGTTATTAAACCAACCCAACCAAACGCTATACACTTGAAACTTGGTACAGATGTTCGGGAAGAGGGTAGAAACATAACAAAACAAAACCATTTGAAAGCTACAGTCAGGTGCTGACTGTAGAAGGCCGGGAATTATCATAGTATGCCGTATACCATATAATTTATGTTATTTATAATGAGAACTTTTCTTTATTTCGATTATTATTAAACATTAAAAAATACCAATTTTATACTACACGCAAAAATTAAATTGACGCACAGAATCACCAGCCCATATGTATGTACATAGATTTGTTTAAGTCATTTATAAAAATGTTCTTCAGTACCTCGGTTACGGCTGCTTGAATGGCTGGGATATTACATAAAATGCTCCCTTCATCTTGGTTTTCAGTTTTGGAAATAAAAACAAAGCGCAACAGTCGAGCCGCACGCGACAGTGGGATAGCCTTCGACCTTTTTTTAAACGTAAAGAGTCCATAATTGTATGATATTACTACTTAATAACCAGTCGAACGCTACAGTCAGGTGCTGACTGTAGAAGGCCATGGATTATCATGGTATACCGTGTATAATTTATTTTCCCTTATTTATAATGAAAATTTTGGTTTGTTTGAATTTAAGCATTTAAAAATATAAATTTTATCTTCTTATTATTTAATTCGAACGACACGCCAAATTCGATTGACAGGTAGAAGAAGAAGAACACATAAATAATGCAAGGACGGATAGACAAGAAGTATAAGCATTAGATCATAATGGCAAACAGGAGTCGCGGCTGCGGAAGTGCAGTAGCTTAGTGGAGTGTGTGCCGGATTCGAAGACCAATGATGTTGACATTGTTCGGGTTCGATTGCTGCCGCGGTCAATGCGTGATATGTTTTCCTTTCTTTCTTTCTTTTCTATTAAATAATTTAAAAAGCTTAACAAACACTAATTTAATTTTTGGTACGCAACATATTTAATTAGAACACTTTTATAAACTTTGCCCTATGTTGCACAAATCTGACAGTTGCGTATGTGTGCGGAATACGGCAATTGATGGTGTAAGAGCGGGATGCCGACACATAAATGTGCAAATGCAGACATGCATGTATCGGCATCCCGCTCTAACATTCGTGTACATTGATTGTCTTAACTATTGCATAAAAATATGAAATTTATTTTGATTGCTATTTAGTTAAATAATTTAGAATTAAGGTAGAGGTTGTAGTTTTCGGCTGTTGTTTTCCTTTTAGTTTATATAAATAAAAAAACCAAAAAAGTAATTAAAATAAAAAATTGCACTAGCCTCCGCTAGGACTCGAACTCGCTCACGCACGAACATACGAACTCTCTAAGAAGTGCCGTCCGCCACTCTAACCACTAAGCCACAACCCCATTTATTTTCCGATCGGCAAAGTTGCATTCTGAGCTGGCAATTCTGTTACCATTCTATGCAAATAAAATGTTTTGTTTTATGCTGTGTGTCCGAAGCTAGATTCGAACTTCGGTATGATGCGTAAGTTAGGTCTTAATATGCGCATAAGTATACGTTCAAATTGAGTTTAATTGGGATCATATCTCACTTATTTTTAGTCCGATTGAAATGAAATTTTCAGGAAACACCCGTGGAAAGGTATTTTTCATGTGAGATGTACAACTTTTGTTGTGGTGTATATATTGTGTATATTAAACTGTTATTACTGATTTACAGAGGCGGTAAGGGGCGTGGCCAAATTTCAAAAAAACTTTGAGACACCTGAATATACACGTATGTTGTCACAAAATTTGAAGACTCTAGCTCTTATAGTTTCTGAGATCCAGGTGTTCATACAGACAGACAGACGGACAGACAGACAGACGGACAGACGGACAGACGGACAGACAGACATGGCTCAATCGACTCGGCTGTTGATACTGATTCAGAATATATATAGTTTATGGGGTCGGAGATGCCTCCTTCTGCCTGTTACGCACATTTGCGTTCCGACAAACACAGTAGACCATGAATTTTTTTAAAATCCATGGCCTAAAAATATCGTAACGTAAGCCTTTTATGTGCGTCCGTATATGAATTTGTGTATATGCATGTAGCATTTCATTGGTCAAGCACAAATGTATGTGTGTGCGTTTTAATGCAAAACATGCGTGTACATAGAAAAGAAGAGAAGAACAACAGATGGCGCTAAGCGCTCGCGTTCTCTTTCCTGGTCTGTATACAAAATCATAGCGAACAAGGTTTTTGTTTAATAACGTCTGTGTTTGTTATCCGATCGGATGGACGTTGGTATGTTGCTATTATAATTAGCTAAATGTTGGTCTAACGAGAACGTTGTATCTTTTATATGTCGCTCACAGTGGCGTAGTGAGGGGGGGCGAAGGGGGCAGCCGCCCCGGGCGCAAAATCGAAGGGGCGGCAAATCCGGGCTCATGTTTGTTTTTATTTGTTATGTTAATTATTAATTTACGGTAAACGGATAATAGTTAGGGCTAATCGCGCGCGCGACTTTATTTTTCAAAAATTTTTCGCGGCGCTCTTTTCCGGAACTCAAACAAAATTTCTTCGCCTCACACATGTGATAATTTGATTTAGTGCAAAATGTATATTGTTCTACATTTCTTCGTTAGGATTGGAAGCATACAAAACTCTTGTCACAGCACTGAAAATCTTTCTTACTTTGCCGTTGTCTGTAGCATCGTGTGAGCTTTTGTTCAGTAAGCTCAAACTGGTAAAATCTTATCTCCGATCAACGATGAACCAAGAAAGACTGTCGAATCTGGCAATACTTTCGATCAAGAGCAATGTCGCGTCATCGATAGACTTTTAAGCTTGATCTTTTTTTTATGCACGAAAGTTATAGATTATGCATAATTTACATGTTTCTTCGACATTTCCACAAACGTTTTTTTTTTTTCATTTGAATATAGCGTATGATTCGTGTCAAAACCTTACCTTTTTTATACAGATCTTTTTATTTAGGGGGAGGGGGCGGCATTTCATCCATTGTGCCCCGGGCGCCGAAATGTCTCGCTACGCCACTGGTCGCTCACAAATCAACTTAAATGATTTAATTATTCATTTGCGGGGCGGTGGGCGTGGCACCCAACATTTCAAATAAACTTCATCTGTGCCGGGTAAACAGAACCCTTCATACCGAATTTGGTGTCCCTAGCTTTTATAATAGCTGAGATCTGTGTGTTCATCTGGACATCCGGACAGAAAGACAGACATAGCTTAATCGACTCGGCTAGTGATCCTGAACAAAAATATATATACTTTGTGCGGTCTTCCACGCCTCCTTCTGCCTGTTACATACATTTGCACAAAGTTAGTATACCCTTTTTGACCATTTTCAATGGTTGATGTTGAACGAATCAAAAGAGTGGACTGTAATTATCTTTTTTCTAGGTTGCACTCTTTATTTCTTATTGTTTCCATACAATGTTGGCGCGTTCATTTTTCACGTAGCTTTCTTAGCATCTTCACAAATAATACTGACTTTTTCTAGCATTCACAGTTTTCGGTAACAAACTTATCGATATCAATTATATTCTAATGCAGAAGCAGAGTTGCATTGCTCTGTTAACAAACATATGTTTCTAGGAAGTT
>JAECXB010000626.1:0-23311 GCA_018151435.1 Zaprionus africanus
GAGATAAATGTTTACGATAAAACTTTTATTTTCTTGAATTACATGGTCCATCAATGAGTCAAACAACATTATTACAGTGAATTATTACATGACTTCCCAAATTTTCAAATGTAAAAGATCACCGGCAGTCCTTTAGTACTCTTTTGTAGCCGGAAAATGAGCGCTCTACATCACAAGATACTACCGGAGCGTGTTTGAATGCTTCGATTTCGGACGGTGTCAGATTGTTGATGTATTCATCCACTTCGTTCAGCTTTTTGCCACTTAAAACCTGCACGATCTTCCGCAAAGTTCCCAGTCCAGTGAAAACGTTTTTTTTCTCTTTTTAATGAAACAAAAACCGGTTTTTTCCTTAGATTTCAAATTTTCGATTTAAATCAATTTAAATCGATTTTTCTTGAATTTTCGGAAACTAAATCGATTCAGTGAACATCGATTTATTTCCAGCTCTACTATGAACTGATCGGTTCGTGAAATACTGCATGTTTCTGTGTTAGAAATAGATAAAAATCTAGATAAAAATAAATAGATAAAAATGAAAATAAACCTCTATTGTACTTATTTCGTCGTCGGGAAAGTGCTTAGTCACTTATCGCTGTCCTTTACTTGACTCGAGGATTTCAGATAAAAAAACATTACTCGGCAATTAAAGTAAATAAATCGCTTCCAGAAAATTCCCTGAGTCCATAGATACATGATTCATGTAATCTGCCTGGAAATTATTTCTTAGGATAAATCAATTTTTGGGCATTTCTATTGATTTGAAGAATTAATATACATTTAATTTCACTAAATTATGTTAAAAAAGGCCAAAATATTTACGAAAAGCCGCAGATCGTAAAAATATTTATTTATTCCCAGATATGCCCAAAATATTTAAATAAATATTTAATATTTACGTAAATATTTTGGTTAGCCCTGTATATAACCTTCTAGCAGCTCTTATCGGCACGCTAACTCTGTTTTATCAAATGATATGGTCTTTGCTTTGATTGCTGTTTGCATACGAGCAATATCAGCACTAACTTTGTCAAATCTTTGCAAGCACAGTGTTAATTTTGAACTTGTCTTGCTGATTTGTGGCTTTTCACTTGCCTTCTCGGTCTCAGACATGTTGGCTGATAAAATAAATAAAAATCAACAAAAACTAAATGTCACAAACTTTGTGAGCTACCCTCGCAACGATGCTGACTATGTAAATCTAGCTTGCCTATACACACACACTCGCGAAACCTATGCGTTGTGTGAGCATACAAACGAAAATAAGCTATCAAAAGTAAGGCAGGCTAAATTTTTGCTGTAACTACGTTTGTAGGCAGCAATGTAAAATGCGGGGTGCGGGGTATGCAAAGTAATGAGAGAATATATGCACACGCACTCGAAGTGGTAAGTATATCAAACAAACGAAAGAAGAAACAAGGGAAAATGAGAATTAAACCAAACGGTTTCTGTGCTACGTTTGTAGACAGCAATAGAATATGCGGAGTGCGGGGTGACGAAATGCAAGCAGCGCCAAATGCAAGCAAAGTCGAAATAACGAAAATATGTAAGCCCAGAGGAAGGTTCGAGGTGAACGAACGCAACGACAAATGTATGTGTGTATATGCTGAATACCTGGAGACTGTCTAGCGAATCAATAGACATGGAACGACGATTATTATCCATATGTCCAACGGCGACGATGTGGCGGCTTGGCAGCTGTTGGTTTAGTTGATGAGCTTCAATTGTTGGCGTCTCCCACAAGCACTTGGACACTTGTTCGACGATTGTCTTTATTTTATTTTACACACACGAAACGCGCGAAGCAATTGCCACAAATAGCACAAAATAAATTGTCACTGAAAACTAATTAAATTGTTAATCACTATTGTTAATCACCGAAGTCCCTGCTCGGGCGCCAATGAAAAATCTCTAAGCTTTTTAGAGAATAAAAAACTACAAAAATTAAAAAGGACGCGGTGGCTCAGATTAATAATTCAAAAATATTGACAATTTATTGCTGCTGCTGGCTTCTTTGATTGCTTAACAACGAATGACTATTAATTGCGGAGAGTGGGCCACAATCCGACCACACTCCCCGAATTCGCCGTCGGCAATTGCCGATCGTCAAACCAAGAGAGTAGCTTAAGCTTAGCGACACTTCTTGTGTTCTCTTAATCTCTAGCTTAACTACATTTATCTCTATTTTTAATGCTGTCGTGCTTCAACACCCACAAAGTATATATATTCTTGCTCAGGACCACTAGCCAAGTCGATTAAGCCATGTCTGTCTGTCTGTCCGGATGTCTGGATGAACACATAGATCTCAGCTATTATAAAAGCAAGAGACACCAAATTTTGCATAAAGGTTCCTGTTGATCTGGGACAGTGAAGTTTATTTCAAATGTTGGGTGCCACGCCCCCGTCCACGCAAGTCAATATTTTCATCTCTTAAGGTGATTTTCGAGCCACATATAAAAGATACAACAAACTGAGTAAGACTATACTTGGCTAATTATAATACCAACATAATGTCAAAATTCCAATCCAAGCAGACAACAAACGCAGAAGATATTAATGAAAAACCTTGTTCGCTTTGTTTTTGTATACAGACCAGCATGCTGTGACGTCATTGCTATGCTCATGTAGGAAAGAAAAGGAAAGAGAATGCGAGCGCGTAGCGCCATCTGTTGTTCTTCTCTTCTCTTCTATGCACACGCATTTTTTGCATTCAAACGCACACACACACATACATACATTTGTGCTTGACCAATGAAATGATACATGCATATACACGTATTCATAGACAGACGCATTTAAAGGCTTACGTTACGATATTTCTATTAAGTAGAAGTATTGTACAATAATTGAGTCTTTACGATTCAAAAAGGTCAAAAGGTCCCAATGTCGCGTGCCGCTCGCCTGTTGCTCTTGTTTATTATAAATTTACAATTTTTAAAAGTTCTTAAAATTATGTTTTTGAAAAAATACCTAAAAATTATAGCAAAATAATAGTCATAGAGATTTAAAATTATTTAAATGGATACGCAATAGTGAACTCTATAAGTCTGAATCAAAATTATTCTAATAATATTTTTGGAAGAGGAACAATCCGAGATTGAGCGTTTCTATTAATCAAAAATATAACGCTCAACAAATAATTGTTATTTTCTAATCGAAATTTTTTAACTTAACGAATAATTATTTTCTTATTGAGCGAAAAATTAGATATCAATCAAATTTCAGATCGCCACGGATTCGCCAAGAGCAGGCCAGTAAAAACCTTCTGGTGCAATTTTTTTATCCGACTATTCTTAGTGGATGATTTTGTCATAAAAAGAAAATATAAATAATCATTATTTTTGAAAATCAAAAACCATGGTAATCGGTCCAGCCGTTCTCGACTTATAAGTGTTGTAACACAAAGGCAATTTTCTTTTATAAATATAGATTTTTATGGAGAAGTTCAACTGCACTACTTGTCCACACATACACATCCAAAAACACTTCCACATACATTCATTTACTTGACCATTATACTTAGCATATAAGTCAAAAATTTATGTTTATCACCAGAACCCATCTAAGCTTACATAGACATAAACACTCGTAGGCCCAAATTCAGCAACAATTACAAGTCAGCCTGCTCTGATTATTTATAAACATTCCCTAGAGAGGGTCAACACTACCCAGTCGTTCTAGGGGTGTCGATAAGCCATACAGCTACTACTTATTTGACTACTCCCTACATGGGAGGTTACCCTATTCACCCTTTAGTAAGCGACCACCGAACCACTAAGTGTCAATCGAATTATATAATCGAATATTTAAACAACCTACCCGACTACTCCCTACATGGGTAGTTACCCTATTCACCCAAAGGTAAGCGAACGCCGAACCACTTAATACCAACGAAATTAAAAGTTGAATTCAATTAGTTTGAGCGTTGTATTTTAAGTGGTAAAATTTAATTAATATTTTATGTGTTGAAAAGTGAAAATGTACAGTGATTATGTGACTGTTGTGACCATATAAGGAGCCTAAAAAAAATGGTTTTCGAGCTTTCGGATGAATTTAACTCTTTAAAGGGTATAAGTATTATTTTAAAGACTTGTACATGATTATGTAAATATTTGACCATTTCATTGTATTGTATATATATATAGCTACTCAAAAGGTCCTGCTATAAGCTGTTACGGTGCAAACCGCCACCATCAAAGGTATGACATAGCACATACATCGTCTCGCCAGGCGATAGATGGCGCTGACGATAGATCAGAACAGCCGCACAACTCATTTGTCAGCGCCATCTGTCGGAACAAGCTAGCTAACTTACATTGCTCAACTAAAAGTGATTATTTTTTTACTCTTTTCTTTTTCAGATTCAATAAATACCGGAAAGGAAAATGGGTCTCCTGAGGACCAGCTCTGACAGGCCTTGGAGATGTGAAAAAATCGTTATTTTAAAAACTGTACTCCACCAAAACAAAAATTTATTGAAACTATAATAGAAACTTATATTGTAAATAAACAATATATCTAATACAAAAATTATAATTTTATTTATTTTATTTTAATTATGGGTAGTCTTTTGGCGCACCTTTTTATGATTAGACAGGTAACTACTCTAGTTATGGGTACTCTTCCCACCCACCTATTCATGGGTATGTACATAAGTACTCTAGTCATGGGTACTCTTTTTCACGTATCCTTTCAGGGGTACCTTCGTAAGTACTCTTATTGTAGGTACTTTTTTCTAGCCCATTCATGGGTACCTACATAAGTACTCTAAACAGGGGTATTCAATAGTTGTAGTTACATAAGTACTCTAATCATGGGTACCCTTTTCCCTAATTACTGGTAAACGATGTGGTGGCGATTGACCCTATTTGCGGACATTTCATACAAAAAACGAAATGATAAAATACATTGCTTAGGGTGTGTAAAGTAAGTAGGCCTACCCCCTAAGTAAGTACTTATTTCACCAGCTCCGAACTAGTCGCCAGAACTACAGGGTAGTAACAGTGGAACAAGTAAAAAAATTGAAGTAAAGTGTGCTCGGCGTTTGTGTACCCATTACTAAACTAATCTTTCAACAAAATGATTTCCTATGTAATATTCCACTTGTATGTAAAGCATATTTTATTGCATACTTGCAAGCGTCGCATTAGAAGACTGTTCTTTTTTTTTATACCGTTCGACCATTGAAATGGTCAAAAAAGGGTATACTAACTTTGTGCAAATGTATGTAACAGGCAGAAGGAGGCGTCGAAGACCCCACAAAGTATATTTAATCTTGCTCAGGATCACTAGCGAAGTCCAATAAGCCATGTCTGTCTATCTGTCCGGATGTCTGGATGTCCAGATGATCAAAGAGATCTCAGCTATTATTAAAGCTAGAGACACCAAATTTAGCATGAAGGTTTCTGTTGATCCGGGACAGGTGAAGTTTAATTCAAATGTTGGTAGCCACACCCCCCGCCCAAGCAAATCAATAATTTAATTTTTTGAGCTGATTTGCGACGCACATATAAAAGATACAACATTCTGAATAAGACTACTGTTGGATATCAACATAACATAAGTAGTTAAGCTAGTACGTAAGAGAACATATGAAGTGTTAAGATCTTAAGAGAAGACGATCGGCAAATGCCGACGGCGAATTCGGGGATTGTGGTCGGACTGTGGCCCACTCTCACTTGTGAAAATAGTTTTAGTCTCGAATTAAAATATTGAAGCCGAACTCCCGTCACGCTTTTTTTTTAAATATTATTTTTATTGTTTTTTGTTTCTAAAAAAACCCAAAAAAAATTTTTTCGCCCCCCCGAGGAACCAAAAAATAGTAATAATTTATTAAAAAAAAAAAAAAAAAATATTTTTCCCCCCCCGTGGTGAAAATAAAATAAAAAAAAAAAAATAAACTGAATTTTGGTAAAACGACACAAAGTCTTCAACGTTTAAGTTTGAAGCTCTTCACTCAATGTCTATAGCTCTTCGCTCTGCCACTGTTCCTAGTTAAGCTATAATTAATTGCATGTACTAAGCACGTGTGTAAGTGTGTACGTGATTGCTTCTACACACATCGATACATTTGTACATACGTACATTTAAACATATGAGCAACTAACCTCAACAACAAAGTATCATTAAAAACAATAAATACAAAAAGCCTTACGTTGCATTTCTATAAATTGATAGCACTAACCTGCTTGCATGAATAATGTTCGTATTACTTCAATACGAATACAATACAATACGATAACCATGGGTTAATTTAAACCTCACGCTTCGAACACAAGCTTCCCGTTTAAGCGAAGCTTTCACTCAATGCAAGCTTTCCCCTCTGCCACTGTTCCTAGTTAAGCATAGTTAAGATCTCTCCCTATTGTACTCTTTAGTATTAAGCAAGCAGTGAATGTAAGCACACGCCGTGCAGAAATAAACGACACAAGAAGAAAATCACAAGTGTTTTTTACCTAAAACCTAGTTTAAAAAACTACAACCAGAAGAACAACTACAACAGCTACTACCACATCAAATCTGGATCTGTCCTCCTACGTTCTCAGGAGAACATTTTTGTCCTTCGAGCCGGATAACTCACCACCACTTTGTTTTGATAGACCCAGTGCTTTACATTCCTACAAATTGATCTACCTTCCTACAAACCTACATACAAGTGCTTTACTTTCCTACAAACTTACATATATGTGTTTTGATGTTCCTACATACCTACTTGAAAGTGCTTCACATACATATATACACACCCTTAAGTGAACTTTATACATAAGCGCCGCTAGATCAGTAGCGCTTGGCGAAAATTGCGGTTATATATGTACATACATACATACAATTCTTTTCCTCTAACATACAAGTGCCCTACATATACACGTAAATCCAACACATATACATTTACATTGCTGAGACATCAAAGCTGCAAATGTAAAATATTACATATGTGTTTCCTTAACATATGATCAAGCGTGAACCTTAAGTGAACTTAATACATAAGCGCCGCTAGATCAGCAGCGCTTGACGAAAATTGAGGTGCTTATATGCGCTGAAGCTGCATTTGCCAAGGGAACGTATACCCTTTAAAAATTAAAGTGGTTTTATGGGGTATATCCAACTTCAAAAACATAACAAATATTTGTTCTTTAATTTTGAAAAGCACATCCAATTTGTATTTTATATGTATATGATAGAGCATTAATACCATATAAAGTAACGGATTTCCAATCAACAGTGAACTTAGTACATAAGTGCCGCCAGATAAACACCGTTTTGCGAATATTACGGTACATACGTGCGTTGGAGCTGCACTTTTCAGCAAGGGAACGAATACCCTTTACAAATTAAAAATTATTCTTGGGGAATATCCGACTGAAGAAATATTAAAAATATTTTTTTTTATTTTTGAAGGTCTATCCGATTTATAATATCCTTAACTAACGTATACCCTTTAAGATTTAAAAGTTTTTTGTAGGGTATATCCGATTTGAAAAATAATATTATTTTTTTTCCTTTCTTTAAATTTAAAAAAAAGCATATCCTACTTGTAATATCATTTACTCTTTGATATTGTTTTTTAATTTTACACCATTTCTAAGATCGCTCATACAAAATAAAAGAAAAATAAATTATCATCTTTAGTTCCTGTGACAGGCTGCTATGCCTATTGATTCCAGCAAGGCTTCAGCAGTTCGACTTTCCGTACCAACCATTAGACATACACGATCTAATTCGCTTCCTAGTCCAAAATTAGAAACCGGTATTTCGCGAATCTTGAGAAAAGCCTCCACTCCTACTACCTCGAAACCTTTGCCAACTCGCGTGCCTAAGTCTACAATCCAAAATCTACCAATTACAAGATCTGCAGCAAAAGAAACTTCATTGCTCCAGAAAATGCCGTTGTGCGAATTCATTACTGTCACTGACAAGCTAAGTCAATTCAAATCAAAGATAACTACAACCCCTGATGTCTCGTTGTATACTCATAAGGTTAGATTAGAACAAGTTCGATCCTTATGGGAAAAAGTTGAAACTGCATATGAACGCTGTTCAAATGCACTGGCAGATGAAAGTGCAAATCCAGACGACAGAATTACCATGCAATCGAAATATGATTATTGTTACTCAGTGTATGAGCGAAGTGCGGCTCAACTGGGTGAACTTGTCGAACGCGCATCATCCATAAATACTACGTTTACGCAATCACCAGTCTTGTCTTCTACCCCTCGTGGCTGTAACCTTCCACCGTGTGATACCGAGATCTTTAAAGGCGATTATCTAAAGTGGCCGACTTTCCGTGACTTGTTCACAGCTATCTACGTCAATAATCAAAGATTATCTCCAGTAGAAAAACTATTTCATTTAAACTCTAAGACAAGTGGAGAAGCTAATTCCATTGTAGCTAAGTTCCCCCTCACAAATGATGGTTTCGCTTCCGCTTGGAATGCACTACAAGAACGCTTCGAAAATAAACGTCTTCTGGTCAACAGTCAACTAAAAATTTTGTTCAATCTATCCATTGTTAACCATGAGTCTGGTTCTGCCTTAAAAGAGCTCCAGAGCACAATCCAAAATTGTTTGATTGCATTAGAGCATTCCAAGATATCCACAAAAAATTGGGATTGTTTGTTAGTTTACCTCTGTTCGTCAAAACTGCCCAAACTGACTTTATCATTATGGGAACAGTCCTTAGCTAACAAGGTTGAAATACCCTCCTGGGAGGATATGAATACTTTCCTTAGCGAACGTTACCGAACGTTAGAGGCAATCGAGGATGTGAGAACCTCCGCCTCTACATCCTCCCATCCAAAGCAACCAAAAGGTCAGTCTACAACGACAAAATTAAATTCTTTCGAATCCAAAGTCAATGCTAAGGTCAGAACATGTGACCTTTGCTCTAATGAAAATCATCCGATCCGCTTATGTCCTCATTTTCTACAAATGAAAGTGTCTCAAAGAGAGGCATATATTAAACAGAAAAAACTTTGTCTCAATTGCTTCGCCAGAGGGCATCAGCTGAGAGATTGTCCCAGCTCTCACAACTGTTTTACGTGTAAAGGACGTCATAACAGTCTCCTACATCGAAGCGAGTCTTCTACAAATAATCCAAGATCAAATACAGTAACCAATGCACATGTTGCCCAAACAAAACAGTCCACTCCTACCACCAGCGAAGAATTTCAGAGCTATCTCGTTTCGCAACAACGTGAAGTACTGTTAGGAACTGCCATTGTAAACATCCAACACAAGGGCATTATGTATCCTGCCAGAGCTTTAATTGATTCAGGATCAGAAGGGTCGTTCATCTCAGAAAGACTTTTTAACTTGATCAAATTGCCTTTCCAATCAGTCCAAGCAAAAATATCGGGCATTAATAACGTATCGTCTCCTACACAGAAACTGTGTCAAGTTCATATATTCTCTCCTTCACGACCACGAATGCAAATCGATGCATCAGCATACGTATTATCGAAATTGGCAGGAAGGTTGCCATCCAACACCATTCCAAGATCTAAATTAAGAAATATGCCAAACATACACTTTACCGATCCAACATTTTCTCAAAGTGAACAAATTGACGTACTTCTTGGTGCTGATGTCCTGTCATCTATCCTTTTAAGTGGCGTAAAATCAAAAATATGTGGAACTCTTTTGGGTCAAGAGACAGTTTTCGGATGGATAATATCTGGTCCAGTGCCAAGCACACCATCTACATCCATCGCTTCCTACTCAACGCAAGTAGATTACTTGCATGAAGAGCCCCTCGACAAGCTTCTCACAAAATTTTGGGAGGTGGAGGATATTCCTGTCCAGCCAACAACGGAAAATGATGCTTATTGCGAAGAATACTTTCAACAAACAACACATCGAGATAAATCTGGAAGATATGTAGTATCACTGCCATTTCGAGATCCACAGAATATTAACATAGGTCATTCCAGATCTATTGCATTGTCACAATTTTTAAAAAATGAATCACGACTTAATAAAAATCCTGAACTTAAAAAAGAGTACGATTCCATCATTCAGGAATACATTGATTTAAACCATATGCGGCAAGTCACTCCTAACAACCACTCTCCTAATTTCTATTTGCCTCATCATGCTGTCTTCAAGCCAGACAGCACTACAACAAAGGTCCGCGTTGTTTTTAATGCTTCCAGTAAATCGACAAATGGGGTTAGTCTCAACGATACCTTGTATCCAGGTCCTGTGCTTCAGTCCGATTTAACCTTGCAACTGTTAAAGTGGCGGTTCTTCAAAATAGTGTTTAATGCCGATATAACAAAAATGTATCGGCAGATTCAAGTTAATCCTTCACACACTCCCTACCAAAGAATCCTGTTCCGTAATCAAGAAGGTGTAATTTGTGATTATGAATTACAAACGGTAACCTTCGGACTCAATTGCGCACCATTTTTGGCAATCCGTGTTCTTCAACAACTGGCGAACGAGATCCAATATAAAAGTCCTTTAGCATCCGATATTATACGACCCTATATGTATGTCGATGACATATTAGAAGGTGCACATCCTGAAGCATTTGCAATTTCAATGATTTCTGAACTTCAAAATGCGCTTAGTTCAGCAGGTTTCCCATTACGCAAATGGACCTCTAACAAGAAAGCAGTGCTAGAACAAGTTCCAAACGATCATTTGCTACATGGCGATTTTTTGGACATTGAAGAAGTCAGCACGGCAAAAACTCTAGGCATTCGATGGAAAGCAACGTCGGATGAGTTTTATTTTGTTATTCCTCCAATCGCTTACCAACCAACATACTCAAAACGGGAAGTATTAGCTCATATTGCAAAACTTTTCGACCCAGCAGGGTGGCTCTCTCCCTTTGTTGTGCAAGCCAAAATGTTCATGCAGCAACTGTGGCTACAGGATCTGCATTGGGATGACTGCCTGCCGAACGATCTTCTCCAAAAATGGCGTGACTTCCTTGGTAGCTATAACCACCTGGGTGACATACGGATTCCCCGATGGTTAGGTTTTAGTCCACAAACAGAAATCCAATTGCACGGGTTTTGTGATGCTTCTCAACGTGCTTACGGTGCAGCAATTTACGTTCGGATCAAACACAAGAACGATATTTCATGCCATCTCCTTACAGCAAAGTCGCGTGTTGCGCCTGTGAAGACAATATCCTTACCCCGACTTGAGTTATGTGGAGCTGTACTTCTTACAGAACTTATTGCAGCCTGCCTTCCTCAATTGCCTCTTGAATCATATGAACTATTCTGTTGGACAGATTCGACGATCGTACTGGCCTGGCTAAGTAAGCCACCCTGTACATGGACAACCTTCGTGGCTAATCGAGTGTCAAAGATTGTTCAATCTACTTCTCCTACACAATGGCATCACGTTCAATCTGAAGATAATCCTGCTGATTTGACAAGTCGTGGCATGGTCTCCCAAGAATTAGTATCCAGTGACTTATGGTGGCATGGGCCAAAATGGCTAAGGACACCGAAAAACCAATGGAGGATCTCAAATCAGTCACCGTTGGACATAATTCCGGAACAACGATCCATCAAAGCACATATTGTCACTAATATGACCTCACATATCGATCTTCTGGAACGATTTTCTGACTTGGGACGAGCATTGCGAGTTTTAGCCTATGTACTACGTTTTAGTACAAGGTCTAAGAAAGCTCATCAACCCTTTTCAAGTCAATTGGGTGCTTTAGAAATAAACAATACTCTCCAACACCTTACCAAAAGAACTCAGCGCTTGCATTACTCGATTGAGTACGAATGTCTCCTTCGACAGAAACCTATTCCTCCATCCAGTTCTTTACTCAATCTGAATCCCTTTATTGACAGCAACGGAATCCTTAGAGCATGTGGTCGAATTCACTCGTCATCAGATTTGAACTATGATGAGCGTCATCCAATTCTCCTACCGTATTCTAGCAACCTTACAAGGCTATTAGTTCGTTTCTCGCATCGTATTGCACTTCACGGAGGGAATCAACTCCTTGTTCGACTTATAAGGTCCAAGTATTGGATTCCAAAACTTCGGAATTTAGTAAAGGGCATAATTAATTCCTGTAAGGTCTGCGCTATCCACAAAAAGAGAATTCAATCTCAGCTTATGGGCGATTTACCCATTCATCGGACCACTTTTTCCAGACCGTTTACCTATACAGGTATTGATTTTGCTGGGCCATTTGAAATAAAAAGCATTATTGGTCGTGCATGCCGCATTTCCAAAGGATATGTTTGCGTATTCGTCTGCTTTTGTACCAAGGCCATCCATTTGGAACCAACTACTGATCTGACCACCGATGCGATTCTTGCAGCTTTTACTCGCTTTGTATCCAGACGAGGCTGTCCATTGCAAGTACATTCCGACAACGGAAAGAATTTTGTTGGCGCTGCGAGAGCTCTCAATGATGACTTTCTCCACGCTGCAAAGGATCATATAATTTCAAAATTTGTCCATCAACCTCTCACTTGGCATTTTATACCCCCAGGCGCTCCTCATATGGGAGGACTTTGGGAAGCAGGAGTCAAAAGTTTTAAGGCCTTATTCTATAAATCTACTTCTTTTGCTAAGTATACTTTCGAAGAATTTGCTACCCTACTATCCAAAATTGAAGCATGCCTTAATTCGAGACCAATTTCATCGATGTCTGAAGATCCAACGGATCCATTAGCCCTAACTCCTGGCCATTTTCTCATTGGAGGTCCTTTATTATCTATAGCCGAACCTGAGATTAACGAGAAGTCATCTTCTATCATCAATCGCTGGCAACGGCTCAAAGCAATCCAACAACAATTCTGTGTTCGTTGGAAACACGAATATTTAAAGGAATTACATAAGCGTAATAAATGGCAAAGTCCAAAGAAAAACCTTGAAGTAAACGATTTAGTTGTTGTTAAAGAAGACAACCTTCCTATTAACGAATGGCGTCTTGGTCGCATTCAACAAACATATCCAGGAGCTGATGATCGAGTCCGAGTTGTAGAACTTCTCACTTCTAGAGGCGTCATCAAACGCCCCATCACCAAATTAATACTTCTTCCACTCCAAGATGAGCTCCTTTCATCTTTCAATGATCCAACTGCGAAAAACGAAAATTAATTTTCATACAAACACATCTAATTATTTTATTGTTTCTTTTCGTTTTATCTACTTCCATACAGCCATCACTCATCCTTCATTATAAAACATGTCTCCGCGCTTTAACAATCGTGTCGAGCGCAGTCGAGGAACTAATTGCTTCCGATGCAGAGTCTGCCGAGGTATTCACCCCCTGCGAAAATGTAGATCGTTTTTGCGGCTCAATGCCGAAAAACGACTGAGAGCTGTCCTCATCAACAAATACTGTGCCAATTGTTTGGCTCACGAACACTCGGAAGGGACGTGCAGAAGTAGAGACAAATGTCGCATTTGTCATCATAGCCATCACACTCTTCTTCACTTCCATGAGAAAGTCCGTCGACGCTCCACTCCCATTCAATCGGCAACCCAGATCCAATCGCCATCTCTGACCACGCTGCTGGACCACCGCAATCCCAAATTGCTACCCACAGCGATCATTCTGATCGACAATGGAAACACTGTGGCCGAGACGCGCGCACTAATTGACCCGTGTGCGCCAGTGTCATTGATCGACGCATCCTTTGCGTCTGCAATGCGCTTACCAAGCCTGAATATTGGACAGGAAGCGGCGTGTACAGCAGTCATCCGGTCCAAGGCTTCTGATGTGTTCCGATTGGATGCGATATTGAAGCATGAGCATCCTCTGAGAATCCGTACACCACTCACAGTCGTCAATCCAGTTGTCAGGGAGCGTTTTGAAGGCCTCGTTCTGGCTGACGACAACTTCCACAAGCCGTCCACCATTTCCATTGTCCTAGGAGCAGATGTATATTCCGACATCGCTAGGGAAGGCTTCCATGCAAACAGAGCTGGCGGGCCAGCGGCGCTACGCACAGTATTTGGTTGGACCTTGTCGGGCACTTGTAGCTCATAATGTTAAAAGTAATCCTAGTTTTTACTACTAAGTAGCTGAATTGAATGTATCTGAATTGTCAATATGAATTTTAAAATTGCATACAATGCAAGGGCGGCGGGATGTTCGTATTGAAGTGATAACCAATGGGTTAATTTAAAGCTCACGCTTCGAACACAAGCTTCCCGTTTAAGCGAAGCTTTCACTCAATGCAAGCTTTCCCCTCTGCCACTGTTCCTAGTTAAGCATAGTTAAGATCTCTCCCTATTGTACTCTTTAGTATTAAGCAAGCAGTGAATGTAAGCACACGCCGTGCAGAAATAAACGACACAAGAAGAAAATCACTAGTGTTTTTTACCTAAAACCTACTTTAAAAAACTACAACCAGAAGAACAACTACAACAGCTACTACCACATCAAATCTGGATCTGTCCTTAGAGAGCAGTTAGAAGAATTGTGTGTCATCACAAAGGCATTATACCTAAATGCAATAAAGCCAGAAACAGAGGTTAAATATATTTGCTCCGCATGTTCGAGCCAACGTATGCAGCTGCCGAAAATGCGTTTGCCAACATTCAATGGCAAGCATTCGGAGTACAGAAATTTAATGTGCCTTTTCAAAAGCTTAGTTCACAATAACACTTCTCTAACTAATGTCGAGAAGTTTAATCATCTTGTGTCTTGTCTATCAGATGAAGCATTGAGGGTAGTTAAGGCATATCAGTTGACGCAAAAAAAGATAAAATAGAGTATCGAGGATGATTAAAATACTAATTATTAATAACGTTCTAGAAAGGCAAGAATTTAAGACTTCATAGTAGCGATAGAGTAAAGACGAGAGAAAATAGTTATATAATGTATTAAATTTTATTACGGATAAAAATAAATGTTGACAATATTTATAACACATGTACCATAGTGCACCACTTGTCCACACATAGACACCTACAGACACTTCCACATACATACACACACTTGACCATTGTACTTAGCATATAAGACAAACATTAATGTATATCACAGGAACCCATCCGCCTGCTTAGACATAAACATTTGTATCCCCCCAATTCGGCGACAATTTCAAGTCAGCCTACTCCGATCATTTATAAACATTCCCACGAAAGGGTCAAAATTGCTTACGCAGCGCAAATTCTCGGCTGATCCGTTCCCATGCACAATCCACTCAAGAGAGTGGAACGACGCGAATTGTCTCCGGGTTTCGCCCAAGTGCTTATTGAAAATAAATTTATTTTTTCATAAATACTAACCGCTAACTTGTTATTGGCGCAGCCGGTAGGATATTGATTAACGTTTTGATCGATATCTGCAAAAGAACCGCGTATGATCTAACACCTACGTTTGCGAGGCTAAATTAATTTCTACAGTAAAGGGCAGTGTGGACAGACTAGACAAATTCAAGATATACAGTCTAAATACAGGCTAGACACAGGCTAGACACTGGCTAGGTACTGGCTAGATACTGGCTAGCACTGGCTAAACACTGGCTAGTACTGGCTAGACGCAGGATGGAGACATGGTAGTCACAGGCAAAAGACAAGATAAAAACAGGCTAGACACAGGCAAGACACATGGTAGACAGAGGCAGAAGACAGGATAAAAAAAGACTAAACACAGGCTTATTTCAGGATAGACACAACCTTTTTATAAACTAGACATAGGATAGACACATGCTTAACACTGGGTAGACACTTGCTAGACACTGGCTAGGCACTGGCTAGGCACTGGCTAGACACTGGCTAGCAGTGGCTAAACACTGGCTAGTACTGGCTAGACGCAGGATGGAGACATGGTAGTCACAGGCAAAAGACAGGATAAAAACAGGCTAGACACAGGCAAGACACATGGTAGACAGAGGCAGAAGACAGGATAAAAACAGACTAAACACAGGCTTATTTCAGGATAGACACAACCTTTTTATAAACTAGACATAGGATGGACACAGGCTTAACACTGGGTAGACACTTGCTAGACAAAGGCTAGACATTGGCTAGACACAGGATAGACACAAGTGTTGGAGCTCAACATAACATAAGTAGTTAAGCTAGTACGAAAGAGAACACATGAAGTGTTAAGATCTTAAGAGAAGACGATCGGCCACTCTCACTTGTGAAAATAGTTTTAGTCTCGTTTGTGCACTGAAGCCAACTAATTGTTTTGGAATTAAATTATTGAAGCCGAATTCCGCGTCCTTTTATTTAAATAATTTTTCTTATCGTTTCGATTTCTCTAAAAAGTCTTAGAGAATTTTCATTGGCGCCCGAGCAGGGACTCGAGATTCGGTAATTTTTAATAAAATCATATCGGAAGTAGTTGGCTTCGCGCGTCGTGTGTAAAAATTAAATAAAAAAAAAGTGAACGTTTTCTGAACTGGGATGTGCGCCAAAGAAGTCGTCAACGTTGGACAATAAATGGAAGCCAGTCGTCGCTCTATGTCTATAGATTCCCTAGACAGACTAAAAGCATTACATTACATTTCTTTAAAATGATAGTACTTACCTGCTTGCACGAATAATATTAAAACTAAAATAAACAAACGGCAACATCGTTTATTTACTTGTATGCATATATTGGCATTATTACTGATCTTTTTGTGGCGCGTTCACTTTGGAACGTTCGTTGACCCCGGTTTACAGATAAGCTCATAATTTTTGTGTTTGCTTTCGCTTGCATTTCTGGCCAGCGGTATTTTATTACCCCGCACCCCGCGTTTTGCATTGCTGCCTACAACCGTAGTTACAGCAAATCTTTTAGTTATCTCTCTTCGTTTGATTCCCGTTCGTTCGTCTTACATACTGCATCGAGTGCGTGTGTTTGGTAATTACATTCTTACATTCTCGCTCCCCCGCACCCCGCATTTATATTGCTGCCTACAACATTAACTGCTCTTTAGTCCCGAATTTCTCGGAAATTTCGTTTGTTTGTGCACACAACACTTAGGGTGTATGCGTGTAATAGTTCAGACCAGTTAATTGGCTTGTGTAGGTAGTATCCCTGCGAGGGTAGCTTATAAAGTTTCGTTATTTGAGTAAGGTATACATATATTCTTTAAAATGTCTGAGTCCGAGAAACCATGTACCGAAAAACTGCCGAGTTCTAAAAGTAGTGCTAAACTCGCATTGTGTCTGCAAAGATACGATAAGGTGAGTGCTGATATTGCTCGTATGCAATTAGCAATAAAGACGAAAGCAACTTCTGCAGACAGAACAGAGTTAACGTGTAGATTAGAACTTTTGGAAGGGTATATAGAGAAGGCAATGAATCTTCAAACCGAACTAGACAATTTAAACCCTCTTAACGAACATAGAGAGCAGTTAGAAGAATTGTGTGTCATCACAAAGGCACTTTACCTAAATGCAATAAAGCCAGAAACAGAGGTTAAATATATTTGCTCCGCTAGTTCGAGCCAGCGTTTGCAGCTGTTGAAAATGCGTTTGCCAACATTCAATGGCAAGCATTCGGAGTACAGAAATTTAATGTGCCTTTTCAAAAGCTTAGTTCACAATGACACTTCTCTAACTAATGTCGAGAAGTTTAATCATCTGGTGTCTTGTCTATCAGATGAAGCATTGGGGGTAGTTAAGGCGTATCAGTTGACGGAAAAAAAGATAAAATAGAGTATCGAGGATGATTAAAATACTAATTATTAATTACGTGCTAGAAAGGCAAGAATTTAAGACTTCATTGTAGCGATAGAGTAAAAACGAGAGAAAATAGTTATATAATGTATTAAATTTTATTACGGATAAAAATAAATGTTGATAATATTTATAACACATGTACCATAGTGCACCACTTGTCCACACATACACACCCACAGACACTTTCACATACATACACACACTTGACCATTGTACTTAGCATATAAGACAAACATTAATGTATATCACAGGAACCCATCCGCCTGCTTAGACATAAACATTTGTATCTTCAAATTCCCGCCTGCTTAGACATTAACATTTGTATCCCCCTATTCGGCGAAAATTTCAAGTCAGCCTACTCCGATTATTTATAAACATTCCCAAGAAAGGGTCAAAACTGCTTACGCAGCGCAAATTCTCGGCTGACCCGTTCCCATGCACAATCCACTCAAGAGAGTGCCCAGCATCATGTAATCATAAAAGAGAGCCTTATGTACGCTCAATATAGAAGTAAATAAGACTCAGCCAAAGGTTTGCTAAGCGTCCACTTGCAGCTTTAAAATAGATTTAATTCAAACTCCTTTAAGGAACGACGCGAATTATCTCCGGGTTTCGCCCAAGTGCTTATTGAAAATAAATTTATTTTTTTCATATATACTAACCGCGAACTTGTTATTGGCGCAGCCGATAGGATATTGATTAACGTTTTGATCGATATCTGCAAAAGAACCGCGTGTGATCTAACACCTTCGTTTGCGAGGCTAAATTAATGCTTCAGGAAGGGCAGTGTGGACAGACTAGACAAATTCAAGATATGCAGTCTAAATACAGGCTAGACACAGGCTAGACACTGGCTAGGCACTGGCTAGATACTGGCTAGCACTGGCTAAACACTGGCTAGTACTGGCTAGACGCAGGATGGAGACATGGTAGTCACAGGCAAAAGACAGGATAAAAACAGGCTAGACACAGGCAAGACACATGGTAGACAGAGGCAGAACACAGGATAAAATCAGACTAAACACAGGCTTATTTCAGGATAGACACAACCTTATTATAAAGTAGACATAGGATAGAAACAGGCTTAACACTGGGTAGACACTTGCTAGACACTTGCTAGACACTGGCTAGCACTGGCTAAACACTGGCTAGTACTGGCTAGACGCAGGATGGAGACATGGTAGTCACAGGCAAAAGACAGGATAAAAACAGGCTAGACACAGGCAAGACACATGGTAGACAGAGGCAGAACACAGGATAAAAACAGACTAAACACAGGCTTATTTCAGGATAGACACAACCTTATTATAAAGTAGACATAGGATAGACACAGGCTTAACACTGGGTAGACACTTGATAGACACAGGCTAGACATTGGCTAGACACAGGATAGACACAAGTGTTGGAGCTCAACATAACATAAGTAGTTAAGCTAGTACGTAAGAGAACACATGAAGTGTTAAGATCTTAAGAGAAGACGATCGGCAAATGCCGACGGCGAATTCGGGGAGTGTGGTCGGACTGTGGCCCTCTCTCACTTGTGAAAATAGTTTTAGTCTCGTTTGTGCACTGAAGACAACTAATTGTTTTGGAATTAAATTATTGAAGCCGAATTCCGCGTCCTTTTATTTAAATAATTTTTCTTATCGTTTCGATTTCTCTAAAAAGTCTTAGAGAATTTTCATTGGCGCCCGAGCAGGGACTCGAGATTCGGTAATATTTAATAAAATCATATCGGAAGTAGTTGGCTTCGCGCGTCGTGTGTAAAAATTAAATAAAAAAAAGTCAACGTTTGCTGAACTGGGATGTGTGCCAAAGAAGTCGTCAACGTTGGACAATAAATGGAAGCCAGTCGTCGCTCTATGTCTATAGATTCCCTAGACAGACTAAAAGCCTTACGTTGCATTTCTTTAAATTGATAGTACTAACCTGCTTGCACGAATAATATTAAAACTAAAATAAACAAACGGCAACATCGTTTATTTACTTGTATACATATATTGGTATTATTACTGATCTTCTTGTGGCGCGTTCACTTTGGAACTTTCGTTGACCCCGGTTTACAGATAAGCTCATAATTTTTGTGTTCGCTTTCGCTTGCATTTCTGGCCAGCGGTATTTTATTACCCCGCACCCCGCGTTTTGCATTGCTGCCTACAACCGTAGTTACAGCAAATCTTTTAGTTATCTCTCTTCGTTTGATTCCCGTTCGTTCGTCTTACATACTGCATCTAGTGCGTGTGTTTGGTAATTACATTCTTAAATTCTCGCTCCCCCGCACCCCGCATTTATATTGCTGCCTACAACATTAACTGCTCTTTAGTCCCGAATTTCTCGGAAATTTCGTTTGTTTGTGCACACAACACATAGGGTGTATGCGTGTAATAGTTCAGACCAGTTAATTGGCTGGTGTAGGTAGTATCCCTGCGAGGGTAGCTTATAAAGTTTCGTTATTTGAGTAAGGTATACATATATTCTTTAAAATGTCTGAGTCCGAGAAACCATTTTTATTTTTTTTTTTATTGGACGTTGAATACAATGGCTGTATTAGCAAGTGGTCCAACGACACCAAGCCGATGCTTGTTGCGCGCGGAACCCAAACGAAGTCCACCTCCCGCCTAACCGACCGAGAGGCACTGTCGCATAACGGACGACACGGAAACGCGGTAGAAACACGAATAGAAACGCGAATAGAAACGCGAATAGAAACGCGAATAGAAACGCGGGGAGAAGTTCTAAAAAAAAAAGAGGCGATAGAACGCGGCATGCAAATAGGAATAGAATATCGAGGAAGATTAATACTAATTACTAATTACGTGCTAGATAGGAAAGAATTAAGGACTTCATAGCAGCGATAGTGTTAGTGCTAGCTATGACGTGTTGGAGCTTATTGTAGTCCGAACATAATACCCTGAAAGGATCATGCAGTGCATAGTTCGATCTACAATAAGGAAGTGTTAGTGGAAGGAAATAGCGAGTACTTCTGCAAGGAACAGAGAAGTGTAGCTGCCTTACCAAGGCCTCACTATCAATGTCACCTTGCATAAGGTTGTTAATAAATACGACCCCTAGCATGGTTCTGCGGTTAGTTAGGGAAGGCAGATTTAGTAGCAGAAGTCTACTATTATAGGAAGGCAGTCTCAAATTTTCATCCCAGTTAAGGCCGCGTAAGGCAAAAAGTAAGAAATTCCTCTGTACAGATTCGATGCGTTCCTTATGAATAGTGTACTGGGGACACCATACGCATGAACCGTATTCGAGAATAGGACGAACAAGTGAAACGTAAAGGGTCTTTGTAATATAAGGATCGTCGAACTCCTTAGACCATCTCTTGATAAAGCCTAGGACACCCATGGCTTTATTGACCATATTAGTTATATGACTTGAAAACTTTAGTTTTCGGTCCAACCGAAAAACTGCCGAGTTCTAAAAGTAGTGCTAAACTCGCATTGTGTCTGCATAGATACGATAAGGTGAGTGCTGATATTGCTCGTATGCAATTATCAATAAAGACCAAAGCAATTTCTGCAGACAGAAAAGAGTTACCGTGTAGATTAGAACTTTTGGAAGGGTATATAGAGAAGGCAATGAATCTTCAAGCCAAACTAGACAATTTAAACCCTCTTAACGAACATAGAGAGCAGTTAGAAGAATTGTGTGTCATCACAAAGGCATTATACCTAAATGCAATAAAGCCAGAAACAGAGGTTAAACATATTTGCTCCGCAAGTTCGAGCCAGCGTTTGCAGCTGCCGAAAATGGGTTTGCCAACATTCAATGGCAAGCATTCGGAGTACAGAAATTTAATGTGCCTTTTCAAAAGCTTAGTTCACAATGACACTTCTCTAACTAATGTCGAGAAGTTTAATCATCTGGTGTCTTGTCTATCAGATGAAGCATTGGGGGTAGTTAAGGCGTATCAGTTGACGGAAAAAAAGATAAAATAGAGTATCGAGGATGATTAAAATACTAATTATTAATTACGTGCTAGAAAGGCAAGAATTTAAGACTTCATTGTAGCGATAGAGTAAAAACGAGAGAAAATAGTTATATACTGTATTAAATTTTATTACGGATAAAAATAAATGTTGATAATATTTATAACACATGTACCATAGTGCACCACTTGTCCACACATACACACCCACAGACACTTTCACATACATACACACACTTGACCATTGTACTTAGCATATAAGACAAACATTAATGTATATCACAGGAACCCATCCGCCTGCTTAGACATAAACATTTGTATCCTCAAATTCGGCGATAATCCCGCCTGCTTAGACATAAACATTTGTATCCCCCAAATTCGGCGACAATTTCAAGTCAGCCTACTCCGATCATTTACAAACATTCCCACGAAAGGGTCAAAACTGCTTACGCAGCGCAAATTCTCGGCTGCTCCGTTCCCATGCACATCCACTCAAGAGAGTGCCCAGCATCATGTAAACATAAAAGAGAGCCTTATGTACGCTCAATATAGAAGTAAATAAGACTCACTCAAAGGTTTGCTAAGCGTCCGCTTGCAGCAAGACACATGGTAGACAGAGGCAGAACACAGGATAAAATCAGACTAAACACAGGCTTATTTCAGGATAGACACAACCTTATTATAAGGTAGACATAGGATAGAAACAGGCTTAACACTGGGTAGACACTTGCTAGACACTTGCTAGACACTTGCTAGACACTGGCTTACACTGGCTAAACACTGGCTGGTACTGGCTAGACGCAGGATGGAGACATGGTAGTCACAGGCAAAAGACAGGATAAAAACAGGCTAGACAGAGGCAAGACACATGGTAGACAGAGGCAGAAAACAGGATAAAAACAGACTAAACACAGGCTTATTTCAGGATAGACACAACCTTTTTATAAACTAGGCATAGGATAGACACAGGCTTAACACTGGGTAGACACTTGCTAGACACTGGCTAGACATTGGCTAGACATTGGCTAGACACAGGATAGACACAAGTGTTGGAGCTCAACATAACATAAGTAGTTAAGCTAGTACGAAAGAGAACACATGAAGTGTTAAGATCTTAAGAGAAGACGATCGGCAAATGCCGACGGCGAATTCGGGGAGTGTGGTCGGACTGTGGCCCACTCTCACTTGTGAAAATAGTTTTAGTCTCGTTTGTGCACTGAAGCCAACTAATTGTTTTGGAATTAAATTATTGAAGCCGAATTCCGCGTCCTTTTATTTAAATAATTTTTCTTATCGTTTCGATTTCTCTAAAAAGTCTTAGAGAATTTTCATTGGCGCACGATCAGGGACTCGAGATTCGGTAATATTTAATAAAATCATATCGGAAGTAGTTGGCTTCGCGCGTCGTTTGTAAAAATTAAGTAAAAAAAAAAGTGATCGTTTGCTGAACTGGGGTGTTCGCCAAAGAAATCGTCAACGTTGGACAATAAATGGAAGCCAGTCGTCGCTCTATGTCTACAGATTCCCTAAACAGCCTACAGGTATTTAGTATCAAAACTTGAGCAAGTCTTGTTGCTTGAAACGACGAAATTGTCGACATAAATATATGCGTACATAATTGCATGTACTAAGCAGATCAAATTTTGATACTTATTCTTTGAATATTGCATGCAAGCAGTGTACCTGCATATGTATATACGTGTGTATGTGATTGCTTCTACACACATCGATACATTTGTACATACGTACATTTCG